>UELU01141234.1:9069-81386 GCA_900490025.1 Megastigmus dorsalis
CAACACTCTCATTCGCCAGACAGAGGCACGTCTCTCTCCAGACCCACACCAAACTCCGCTACAATTTTATTCCCATGACTCTCGCGCTGACAATATATGTATACATAAAGATATATATATATATGCCGCAACGCGCGCCACACATTGTCGCTCATTCATCTATCGGCTCGCGGCTTCATTCATTCGCGCTGAAAACTTTCTCTCCCACTCTGCGCGTCTATTTTTCACGCGAGCGCGCGCGCGTGCGACGCTTCCACCTCTCCTCGCCGCTATACCTACTCATTCATGATTTTCTCGCTCGCTCGCGGGGCCTCTTTCACCTTTTTTTTTCCTTCTTCAACCGTGTGCTCATGTGTGTGTGTGTGTGTGTAAGAGAGAGAGGGAGAACGAGTGGGTGGTCGAGAGGCGTACCGATCGCCGACACACACGCAAATCGGCTCGGCGCTTTTTCTTACCGTATACGGCCATTCGGGGATCTTCGTGCACGCGCGCGGCCGAGCCGCAGATCGGCACACTACGATTTTGGAAAATTCACGTGTACGCGTGTGCGACTTTCGAGGCCTTTGCGATTTTTTTCACCTCTCTTTTATGGTATAATTTCCTTTTTGCGGTGTGCCACATGACCATAAGTAATGATTGTCAAAAAAAAAAAGCAAGTGGTTTTACTTATTCCGGAAATTATTATTGGATACTTAAGGCATAATCAGGTCAGAATTTCACATTTGAATCAAATAATAACGTTTCGCGTTAGTCTATTTATCCGGAAAATAACAACTTTGCCCTTTTACAGATTTTAAAAAGCAGACTCGTTCCCATTATCTCGTTACGATTAAACTAATAATAGCTCATTACATTTTCCTTCGCTAAAAATACCCCCTCAAAGAAAAATCATTAATTGTTCACATCGCAGCCGCATAGAAACACTCAGCAAGTATGCCCAACGCACACGGCGCGAAATTCAAATAAAAAGGATTACAAGTAACAAGCCAAAAAGGAAATGAACGGGGTTGATCGATGGGCGCGCACTAGAGAGAGAGAGAGCGAAATAAAGAGTTGTACGTGTGCGCAAGGCAGTAGATGCAGTCGTGCGCGGCGGCGGTCGAGAATGCGTTCTATTTTCACGGTGAACTCGTCGCGCCGTTTGGCTTGTCAGCTTATACACTGCGACACCTTAAACTTAAAAGCCTCCCGTTAATTTTAGTCCCCCCCCGACTCATCCTCCATACGGTTGCGTCTACTAGGGCATCTGCGTGTGCGTGCTCGTCTCGTTATATACATCGGATGTCTAGCGTTAAAGAGCTGGCCAGCTGCTGCTGCTGCTGCCAACGGGAACACACGCCTGCACCGCTCGCGAAAAAAGAAAACCGAGGCGCTGATGCTCAGGTGAAACTCGCGCGATCCGCCGCTGAATAAAATGCTTGATATAATGCACCTTCTCCCATCCACGAGCTTATAATAATCATGCTTTGGTTTGTTCTGGTTGCAGAAATGAGTCAAGATGAGACCGGCGTCCACGTTCTGCGCCGTCGCCGCGGTCCTGCTCTCCGCGCTGGGATGCTGCGCTTCTGGTGAGTCGACCATTATACTTTTGTTTTCACTCGTTAAAAATCTTTGCTGTCCATATAATTTTAATCGATCGATCGCTTTTGCCGATACATCGCCAGGAATAATTTTCATATTCATCCAAAAGTGGTGCAATTTGATATATATATTTGTTATATCTATAAATGTGGATGCGCAGAAAAAGGAAGCCAGAAGTCGGACCCTGGTATGGTATTCACGAGGCATCCGCTGCCGATCTCCTCGCCACTGGGCGACGAAACCTACTTCGAGTGCAGCCTGAATCTTGCCGCTGAGAAGTTCGCCTGGCGACACCGACCTCTTGGCTCGAACCACTGGATACCTCTGGAGCCGGTGACCGGCAACGGCGGCAAGACCTCCAAATACGTCATCAACTTTGACGACGAGAGCAAAGCTGGCGACTACAGATGCATCGCCGTTTACGGTCATTATGCTTACGCACTTCTCTTTGCCTACATACTCATCTCTCTTTTTCGCGGCTATAACGAACATAAGGTGGAATGTTTACAGGTCCGAGTGGATTGGCCTCGGATCCAGCCCGACTCTCGCAGGCGCGAATAGACAAGTTCAGCGACAAGAGCAACGTCCAGCTGCGAGTACCGGCGGGCAACAGCGTACCGATAACCTGTCCTGTGCCGTACTCCGTCCCGGAAGCCGTACTCCAGTTCTTCAAGGACGGCAGTCCTATACAGAACGCCAGTCTGACCGGTAGCAAGATCATGATTATCGACAGAGCTAAGCCATCCGACTCGGGCAGCTACCACTGCCAGGCCTACAATTACATAACCTTCGACACTTACACCAGCAACCACAAGACTCTGCTAAGCGTCGACAAAAATACGACGGACCAGACGCCGTACTTTATAAAGCAGCCGCAGAACGAATACAAGGTGGTGCGCGGCAAGAATGTCACGTTGGAATGCATCGCCGTTGGCTACCCCATACCTCAGGTGAGAACGCCCGAGCTCGGCAAATCATTTCGCTTTCCACAAATAAACCGATCGCTATAGATATATTATACATATAAATTTCCTGCTCTTGGGAATTTCCCTGCTTTTCGGCGCCAAGTTGATCTATTTTAGAAATGGAGAACCGACAAATGCCTCTGTCCGTACTCTTCTTATGCGAGATTGCTAAGCGCGCGCCAAAGCATTTCTTCTTCTTGATAAATCATATTTTTCCTTACTCATTCTGCCAAGTTTTGTGTATAATGAATTTCTATCTTGTCAGGTAACGTGGACAAAACTGGGCAGTTCGCTGCCAGAGCGATCCATCAACTCGCCGGCCGGTCTGACCCTCCTGAACGTGCAGCCGACCGACCGAGGCGAGTACGACTGCCTGTGGACGAATCGCGCGGGACGCGTCAAGTCCGTCATTATTTTGACGGTCGTCGAGCCGCCAACCGTACTCCGCGGGCCCAAATACTCGACCTTTCCCGAAGGTGGTGAATTGGAGTTGTCCTGCAACGCGACCGGATATCCGGCCCCGCATATCGAGTGGCTCATCAATGGCGACACCTTGTCGCCCAGCAAGAACGTCGACATCAAGGGCTCGAGCCTCTACATCTCGCGCGTGGAGAAGAAGCACGCGGGGATCGTTCAGTGTGTGGCCAGCAACGAGTACGGCTCGCACTCGGGCTACAATTATTTGAGGGTCAATCCGACCCAGCACGTGGGTGGCAGTACCAAAGCCAGGAACGACTTTGGCATGTCGAACAATGGACACAAGCACACGAGGGTAGGCGGCAGGAGGTGGGGTGTCAAGAATGGCAAGCGCAAGGACTCTGGTATGCCGGGTATGGATCGACTTTTCTATTCTTATATCGATCGTCGCTTGTCGCCTCTCGCTTCTCGACTGTTGCGAATGAAAATTAACGCGCTCCATCGACGATTTCAGATGTTATGGTGCCACCGAATCAGCCGAACGTCACGAGGTTGTCGGACATGTCGGTGATGGTGAGATGGTCGGTGCCGGAGAACCAAGGCTTGCCGATCCAGTTCTTCAAGGTGCAGTACCGCGAGCTTGGCCAGAAACCAAACAGCAAGCAGGCCAAGTGGATGACCGCTAATACGGAGATCCCGAGCCACATCAGGTCGTTCGAGGTCCCGGATCTCCAACCCGATCACACCTATCGGTTTCGCATCGCCGCCGTCTACTCCAACAACGACAATGCCGTCAGTCCGATTTCGGTGAGTCCAAGTTTTCAGCTAAATCCCACGTTTCGCGCACGTCGCCTTCCTGCAGAGATGTTAATCCCAACTTGTGTTGTGTTTAGGGACGCTTCCACCTGACGCGTAAGGCCGGTTTCGAGAGCAACACGATGCCGATACCCCTGCTCACGCACACGGAAGCCCTGACGCCGAACGAGGTCCTCCTCATTTGGCAGAACACCAATCGATCGGCCGACATCGACGGCTTCTACGTCTACCATCGAGCCTCCACCTTCGCCGGCGACTACATCAAGACGACGGTAGAGGGCAAGGACTCGACCAACATCACGATATCCCACCTGCAGCCCGACACCGGCTACGAGTTCAAGGTGCAGAGCTTCTCGGTCGGAGCGGCCTCGGAGTTCTCGCAGATACGGCGCCAGAAGACGCGGAAGGTGGTGACCGAGGCGCCGGTGCCTCAGGTGCTCGCCGAGAACAACGTCAATCCCGTCGAGAGCGCCAGGAGCTCCAACATGTACGCCATCATAGGTGGGGTGCTCGGTGGTGCTATACTTCTAGCTGGGCTCGCTGCTGTCGGTGTAGCTTACAAGCGAAGCAAGCACAAGCAGAGCCGGGAATCTTCGCAGGATCAGGGTAACTATCCACCATTATGATTCCCAACTGCTGCTATTGTAATTTTAATTAAAAAAAAAACCAACTGCAATTGAACTGAAATGAAATTTAAACTCTTTCAGGTAAACCAATAACAAATGGAAGGGTAATGAACGGTGGAATCACAGATTCCAAAATAAACATAACGTCTAATCCGCTGGCCGGTCTCGAATCTACCGAGGACCCAATGCAGCCTAAGGTCAGTGCCTAATCTTGCGATTGCTGCTTTTTACGGTTGATTGGAGAAATCACAACGGCGTTATGTCTTCTTTCACTGCTGTTTTTTCACTTCCTCTCTTCACTTACATATATATTTATGTATATATATATATATCTCTGTCCCTCCAATTGACCAAACTCTACCGTCTGTGTAGCTCTGCTGATATACTCTGTCGCCACTCAGCTGAAAGTACATACGTGTACGTGTTGTCGCATAAATAGTTGCAGCTTCAATACTCTTAAGCGGAGGTTCGTTAGTTAATGTATGTGTACCATTCATTTTTGCTTAAAAAAAATTCTGAATTTTGCCCAGAATCACAGTATAAATTGTAAATTTATTTTTCAAAAATTGGTAAAACCAAAAAAAAAACAAAGAATGAGCTTTGCATATAGATTATCGAACGAGCTGTCCTTTAGCAGACCAAAAAAAATCGTTTCCTTTCGATTTCCGCTGCTCTCTATCTCGCTCTGCTCGCTACCTCTACGGCCTATTCTATCGTCACACCACAAACTGTCCTTAAACAAAAACAAAAACAGTCAAAAAAAACACGCACGTAGGTCTGAAAAGACTCTGCTACTACGCTGTAGATCTCAAAAGAAGCGAAACGAACGAACGAAAGAACACGCATGTTTCTAAACGCAGAGCGGACAACAGTCGCCAATGGAAATGGCCTCGTTTCTAAACGGCCAGAACAACAACGGCAGCAGTAACAACGCCGGCAGCAACAACAGCCATCAGCCGCCGAGCCAGCAGAACCACACCGGCGGCGGCGTGACAGCGTCTATGTCCGCGCCGCAGCTTCACCAGGACGCGAACTCCACGAGCGGAGCTCCACTGCCCCAAGCCGCCCTGCAGAACGAATCTCCTCCTCTGCTGCAAGCCACTCTACCGATCGAGCAACCCCTCTGAACGTAACGCCTACGTACCCCCCCTATATCCTTCAACGGTCGTTTGATTCGCTCTTTACCGAGGAAGCGCTACTACCTCCGACAGGAAACCTCTTCGGGCGTAAACTTTTTATTGTTTCATCGCGGTACTATTTCTTGTAAGATTTCATAATCGCCTACGTACTTGTTTGTAAAAGTATCTCTTCGATCTGAAGATTTTTCTTTTTATTTAAAGAATTACATTACTTTCATTTTTCATATCGACCTACGGCATAGGTTTCGTTTCTCGTATACATACCATTTACATTTCATTTTCGGATAAGTAGTACAGCTATGTGATAAGGTCCTGTCGGGTTTGTTGAGTACTGCTTAAAAAAAACAGATCAAACACCGTTGACGAACAGTTAATCCAGTATCGATTTTAGTTTTACGCCGATTATAAATTGGAATTCGGATGTTGTAGGTGACAACTTTTAAAAACAATGGTATTGATAATTTAAAATATTTTACATGTATTTAAAACTATTCCACTGTTTTTAAATAACGAATTGTTAATCTTAAACGAGATATTTTTATGAAATTCTAGCAGGAAAACATTTTCTACAACTTTATTTGCACTGATTGTTATAAAAAGAGTTATTATAACTATTAAAGTGCATAATTTGCAATATCTATATACAGATGTATATATTCTATTTTATGCAAATATGTTGGTCATAAATTATTTTAAAAGCAAATGCATTATATACAATTAAAATGAACGTAGAGAATTGCATACAAAGTTTCATAGAACTATCTTTGTTTAAGACCTTAACGAAATAATGAAGAATCAGCGAAATCGTGATATTTATAAAATTATAAAATAAAAAAAAGGCGCTAATGGCTTTTAATAATATTGTATACACAGTCCGCTACGACGAAAATCGTCTAGAGCGTTTATATGTACCTGTGGGATTGCAAATCTAATGCGATCAAGACTTTCTCTCAAGTGAGCAGGAATACAGTAAAAGAGTATAGTGCAAATTTACAAATATTATGGCAAAATAATACTCTCAGTCATGGACTGTCATAGAAAAACAAGACTTCTATAGCCATGATGCAATTTAATTACTACGAATCATCTTTTTTATATTGCCAACTATATTTAGTATCACGCGTTCATCAACTATCAGCTTAAAAAAAATTATGTATATTATTCGAGATCTTTATATAATGAAATTATATACAGATGAAACTTTTGTAAATTCATTTTTATTATAGATTAAAAAAAAATAATTACGGTAAAGACTGTATACAATTTTTTTTTTCTGTAAAATTTAACGATAAATTGTGAACGTCGCATCGTTTTTATTTTCTCTAGTAAACAGCTTTCGCGAATCCTCATGCATACGGTAATCATTAACAAAACACGATCCAGTAAATTTAGATTTTTAATACCCTGCTTTGTATATAAAGTAATAAGATGTGAGATTAAATTATTGTATAGTGAGCAAGATTTTTACAAAATAAACAAAATGCCTTTAAATCGCTAAGAAATTTTAACGAAAAACGTATTTTTGTAAAGCAACGAATTTATAAGATTTTCATGAAAAAGAAAATTTATTGGACGTATAATATAATATCTTGTGTAAAAGAGAAAAACTATTTTTTATGCGAAAAGGTGTTTTACTGTACTTTAGGTAGGAAATTCTTCGTAATATCCCGTATATAAGCAGAAAAAGAAAAAAACAGTAGAGGAGGAGTCAACACTCATCTAGCTAACAGTATTGTTTTTTTTCTTTTTTTTTTAACCTTACATTAATTTTAGGGCGTTATTGTCATTAACATTACGCAACGACTTAAACAACGAAGCTGTAACTCTTAGCGGATAGTCAAAGGCAGCATCGAAACTCGTTTTTATTTAATTCGATGAGGTATAATTATACTATATATGTATATGTAGGTATGCGATGTGTATATTTTTGTGAGAAAGAAAAAAACAAATAGATTTTTAAAGTGAGATTTCGGTTGTGCGCTTGAAGGAGCCAAATTTTCTTCTCAACTTTTGTCGAATGTATATGTGAATGAATTGTAAATATGTATGTTTATAAAATTAGATAAGTGACCCAAGCATAATGAGTATTGCCTTCGTCACAGGTGTTTGCGAGATACATGTATGTATTTTATACGTAAAAATATATATATGTGACAATTAGACTTTGTATGATGAGATTGGACTGTAAATATTAGACTATACGATGATTCTCATCGACTAACAATGCCTTGTGATTTATTCAGGCGTGAAAGAAAAACTAAGCGTAATTTTATTAACAACGACTATTTATATACAAGCCGACAATCCTTTTTATCTGTACTTAATATTTTTTTTCGTAATAAAATATACAATACAATTAAATCTCTTATACACTTACTCGAAATTTCATTTCAACCTCCTTTCCTTACATATAATCGTAAAAAAGTTTTATGATTCATACACTGTTTGCATGTATCTCCAAATATTATTATTTTACTTAAAAATGGTATAATGAATATCAAATAAAAAATCGCTTAAGAATTTTATTAAATTTACATGCAAGACTTGTGTAAGTTTATAAAAATTTAATTTTGGATACAGTATTTACATTTCATTAATTTTCATATAGTAAAAAGTAATGTTCTAAAAAACTTTCTGAAAATTCACTTGGAAATGGGTACATTGAGTAAAATGTGTAAATATTACTTACTTGAAAGGAAATAATCTCCTTGATAGAAATGGTTTGTTTTGCTTCTATTTCAAATATTATGATTAACTTAAGATTCGTCGTTTCAAAATTTTCATATCAGTTAGTCAGTTCACCTTACGTCTACTATATATCGATACGCGTTTGGACATTGAGAATCTGTATCTAGGTTTCTAAAACTTCCATTGTGCTCAAACGATTCATCTGAAAGTTTTAAATTACTTTTATTTCGTTCCTTTCCGTAATAAAGTGTTATGTGTAATATCTTTAGTTCTGTTAATTCATTTTATTAAACAATATTAGTCGATACGCAAATACTTAGCAGTATTTTACATAAAAACTTAATGGTGTAAGTTCAGATAATGTGCAGCGGATTTTCCAAATTAAACAAAATTTTTATAAATTATTCCTTTTTTAAGCTCCAACATGTCGAAATTAAACAAAAGAAAAATATCAACATACAGTAAGTTAACAGGATTTTTAATATTTTTTTTTAATGAAACCTATAAATATCGTTACATCGTGAAACTAGATCAATTGGTTTTCTCAGATCTTGATTCACTGAATATTGCACCAATCACCAAAAAAGTTAGATATTCAAAATCTTCAAAGTTAGGCGAAGATACGTATAATATTATCGACGCTAACGCAAATGCAATAACAAATGAAGCAATCGAAAAAGAGTTAAAAATTGATCCTGGTAAATATTATAATCATAGTTTATGTATTATAACAACTATTATTCTGCTCTTTCTAATTACGCAATATCTTCAGTTTTATAAAATTTGTATATCTTTTTAAATTTTAGATGATGAATTTGTAGACATTATTAGCATTGATCCAACAATAAATGAAAATTTGTACAAACAAACCGAAATGAACAGTACCAGTTCAGAGAGCATAGAAGAATCATACATTATCATGAGAAATAACTCTATTTCTGGTAATACGTAAAACAAATCTAACTCATCATTTATATAGCACCATAACTAATTGTTAAATCTTACTATTCTTGAATCGTAGATGACGAAGAAATCGACGTAGTCAATATTGACGAGGAAACGAATGAAACTTTAAATATTCATAAAAAAGTAAATCGCGAAAAGGAGGAAACGTTTAATAGAGCTCATTCCATTTCAATAGCAGGTAAAATTGCGTTTGAAGACTCAGCTATAACTTATAGATGTTAAATTAGGCAAGCATGAAATTAGACTTTTTATGAAATATTCTCTCATTGCGCTCTATTGATGTGATAAGCATTGTTTGGTTTTGTCTGCTTTAGATTTAGATACTACAAAATCCGATGAACAATCGAAAACTGAGGTTATAAATAACTTGAAATCTTATAACAGTATAACAAAGCCCAGAAGAAGAAGTAAAAGATTCTTAAATAAATCTCTTCCAGTTCCTAATAGTGAAAATAGAAATCCTGAAACTAATTTTATCGTTAAAAAAGATGGCGATAAAGTTGTAAATTTGAAAAGTTTGACTCGTAATCTGAAAAATAAAAAAAAAGTGTGTAGCAGCGATTGTTTAGCCGATAAAGAAAATATTTGTAGCAATAAAACAAGTAGAAAAAAGATGTTTTCAGAAAACGATTGTGTTAAAAGTCATGTCGATAAACAAACTAACGAGTATCGTATGATGCGCAATGTCCGGGTGCTCTTGGACAGAAATATTGTAGACGATCATTTTAAAAAGATACGGGCGTTGAACACGATAAAAACTGAAAATGACACGTGTAACGACGACAATAGTGCAAACAAATTTGATTCTCTTAAGTATATTAAAAAGAAAAACAATAGTCAGAATCTACGACAGTCGAAGTTGTCAGATATTTATAATGTTCAACGAGCAACGGAAATTGAAACCGATGTGAAAGATTGTGTTTTAAACAATATTAATACAACGGATATAAAAATAAAAGAAAACGATATCAACCAACTAGTAGCTCAAATTATATGTAATGTTAATGTTAGCAATGATCCCACAAAATCATATAACAATAAAATAGACAACAAATGCAATACATTGCGTTACATTACATTACATGTTTTTGGTGAAGACATTAACTTAACGAGTTACGACAAAATAGCTAGTCAAGCAATAATAGTTAAAATGAAAATAGATTCGATACCAGATACGAATGAAATAAATAATGGCATTGTAATGAAAAAAGTATTTAACGACCTAAAAATCACAGATAAGGACAACGGCAGTAAAAGAAAAGGAAGACAGTCGAACCTCTTCAATTATTTCGATATCAATTCGAACCAATTCGAACCAATAGCAAAGGACAAGAACAAACTCCTCGAACACATCGCCATCGAACACCGCGAAGAGTTGTACAATTGTTCGCGATGCGGCGGGAATTTCTCGAATCGCAACTCTTTCAAATGCCATCAATCCGACTGCGGTAATCTACAGCATCTGAAATGCAGATTTTGTTCTTACAGATCAAATACAAGGCGTAGTATGGAACTACACTTGCGCGATCGTCACGTAAAAATGTGTCGTTCCTCCACAATCGGGCAGGTCATGAATGAAATATCAATGGAGGCAAAAGCCTATAAAGGTATGCTAATATAAGTTTGCACTTTAATATTCGAATCATCAATATTTACATTACATTAAAAAATGTCAGAAATTGGAGATAACAAATCTTATTTATGTATGCAGTTAAGCAGCTCAAAGCAATTTTAGAGGTCAAGGAAAATAAACTATATGGTAAAACTTATATACATATATACATTTTTGTTCGATGTCAAAATTAAATCTCTCGATTGACTTAAAAATACTATTATGGCAGATGTAACGGGAAAGATGAAGTCGTGCTGCGCCAAGTGCAACAGAACCTTCGAACGGACGTTTTTAGACGGAAAGGTCGTGCAAAACTGCCAAGAATGCAGCACTCGTCTAAGCTGGAAATGCCTAAAATGCAGAAACGTGTACAGCAGGTACCGAAATATCTGGATACACGTGATGAAAATGTGCGAACCGTTCCCAGTTTTCCAATGCAACCACTGCGACTACGTATGGCTTCATAACCAGACGATGCGAACGATCGTCCGTACGGGAAATCGTGTGGAATGTCCAAAATGCGGCGCCGAACAATATAAATAGTCTGAAGGGAAAAAAATCTTCGCTGTGTTGATTGCTGGATGTCTTGATTATTTCTTAAAGAATTAATGAAGATACGACATCGTCGCTAAACACCTTTCTGAGATCGACAGGAGCGATTTCTTAATATCCCTTTAAAAATACTTTTTACCGAATATCGCTGATTTTACTAAAGTTTGTTAATATCTTTACTCGACGGGCAACTTTTCCAAGTTCAACGCCGAATCTCACAAGTACCGCAAGCATCGAAAGTACGATTCAAAGCTCGGAATATGATAGTCCCAGTTCCACGTCGCGTAATTGTATATAGAATGAGAAAATAGCATGTAAAAAATTGTATATGTCGCAATCGTGTCAAAGACACATGCTTATTGTATGATATTTATCAAATTTAACAATGTTGAGGAATGATTTTGAAGTATAACAATCAAATCAAATCTTTTGTAATAATATATGTACATTTTACATTACGGAGAAAATAAATTTTTATTATGAGACTATAAGCTGTTGTTTCTGGTATGAAAAATATGTTATTTTGTAAAATTTGAGAAATCGCAAGTTTTTGCAGAAGACACTAGTGTGCTTGGTCTGATAATCGAATCGCAGCGATTTTTCAAAGGTGATTCTGTATAAGTTAAAATTTCCAAGAATAAGCCCTCTGTATTGAGACATATTAATTAAGTAAACATTGCCAAATCACTTACTCAATTCAAAGAATCTCGTAGAAGCGTTGAGTTCGGAATAGTTGATCGTAATTTTGATCAGTGAAAGCACATCAATAACAGATTTCAGACGTTAGATATCATCAACATACTATTTAATATTATTTAAGCGATTACATGGAAATATTCCAGAATAATTTATTATTAATCTAGAAAGTTATAAGTGCATTACAACAAATTTTCATCGAAAGAAAAAGAAAGAGAACAGTACTCCAATGGACAATAATATAGAGCGCATCGAAAAGTTTATTTTAGAATTATCTGATGAGGGTTTTGATGGTGCGGACTATTTTTTTTAAATAAGTATCAATTAATATAATATTTAAAAGCAGTTTGATTTACTATTATCTTCAATTTTAGAGGATGATCTGTATAACTATGACATAACCAATAATGCAGATTTTAGTATAAATTATGTTGAGAAGAACAATGAAGAAAAAGAAAAAGAAAAGCACCAAGCACTGCTAAAAGAGATCAAAATATCGAACAAGCTTATTAAAAATTCTTCGACTGGAACTTCCTGGATTGATAGCCTGCATGATTCATTTGGCAATTCTAAAAATGGTAAGTCATTCATAATAAATAACGATGCTTAATTTAAGTGCAATACCTAATTAATACATGAATTTGATTTGGTTTCAGATGATAAGACGGTCGATATTAATGAATTCATTACTAAACTGTTGAGTGCAAAAGTGGTTTTAAAAAGACTTCCTGATCTTCCAAATGGTAAAATTGTTAACAATTCTGTTATTACTAGCTCTGTTATCATCAAGAATTGGAGGAGCAAATGTAAGCAATTCATAAAATTAATCGTAATACATAGATTTTATTTTATATCTATTCTATCACTGATCTCGTTCTTTTATTTTTAGCAAACAAATATTACACAAACTGCTCAAAGTGCAATAAAAGATTCAAATCTTTTGATGTACAAAATCACGAACGCGATTGTTCGAAAAAGATGAATCATTCAGAGAATAACAAAGAGAACTGTAAGTATATATCGATTCTAAAATGTACGAGTCTGTTTACTGGAATAAAATTGATACTAAAAATAAAAATTCTTGCAAAATATTTATAAAAATTACAGCGCCTTTGCCGATTAGGGAAGAATCAGGATATATAGTGGTTGATAATAATCCAGAACCAAACTCGAATAAAACTGGTAAGTTATTCATACAAAATCTATTTAAATTAAGAATTAATAATTTATATTTTTCAGATCTATTAATACATATCGAGTTTTATTGCAAGGGATGTGACGAAAGAACAAGTTGCAAAGGAATATCAGGTATCACAACTACATTAAAACATTTTTGCAAAAGTTGCAAGTCGCTACTTGTCTGGCAGTGCCTTAAATGTAAGAGAACGTACGCGAATTACCAAACTATAAGGTACCACTTACTAACCAAATGCTATCAACGGTACTTGTATAAGTGTCGCAATTGCAATTACGAAACTTCGTACAAAGCTAGGATTAAGAATCATGTAAAAAAACACTAAAGATGAATTTTTAAAGAATGACAACTTAATAAGGACTTAGACATTTTGTATAACATTGCGATTAAAAGTTAAACTAATTCGTTAGGCTGGTCCTGACTTTTTATATTGAGCCAAGTTACGAAAATCAAAATTTCAAAAATTATGCTCCAAAAAATATTTTTTATCAAGCGAAGCTTCAATAATATGATCGTTAGATTTTGATCGTAAGTTTAGGCTATCTTTTTGATGGTTACGATAGAATATTTATTTTGATTTCAGAGAGTAGATAATAAGTTATTCTAGATTTATTTTTTATTTTATTGATAAACATTATATTTATATCTATATTTTATGTATACATGCATGATTATAGTTAAATATATGTAATAAATTTCATGGGCTAAAGATGTAATAAAAAAAAAAATTGGAAGTTAATATAGATATCATATTGATTTTTTCAGCCTTTTTCTCTTTTGAAGATATAAATTTTTCGAGAGGAAACCAAATTGATGAATTCAATCTTGGTTTGAATTTCGCGCGTCGGCACATGCTTCGATGATATTTCCCGCGCAATCCCAATTTAGTTTAAGTTAGGTTCACCAGCACCACTGGCGGGTAGTGCAGCGTGCAGCGTGCAACATGTTAGCACACATATTTTTATCGCACAGAATAATAACAACAAAGCATTAAAAAAGTAGTTTGGTAAATCTTATTTATTTTATATTTAAAAATAGTTCTTTGTCTACAGAAACTACTGTTGTAAAGAGTATACAGTTTATCATCATTCCTGGTCTGATGATGAATCATAGGTACAACTCTAGATAAGAAAAAAAAACGAGTATTATATTTGTTCGTAGGAATTCTAAACACGTGAGTAGAGTGAGTTTATAGGAATTCTAACAAGAAGAATCTACAATTGACTAGCTATATAATATTACAACACTCCATACAACTTTTTATTGTTTATATACACCGCAAGTCAGAATAATAAATATGGATTATTTGTTTACATTTATTTTGGTCATTTTGAAGTAAATTTTAATGGCTAATATGCTTACATTTATTTTCGTTGCTTTTTTTAAATTGATTAATTGTATTAAACATTAAATACTCTCAAATACAAATCCTGATAATTTCGACACTTAATTTTTAGTTTTAATATTTTTTTTAGATATAATAATTCTTGTATAGGCATATACAGGAATCTGCAGGAAATGCCCGAAATAACCATGTTCGAGGTCTTTAATCGTTATATTTTTCTTTGTTAGAATACTTCCACTCTATTTATGCTATTTATAGATTACAGATATAGATACCAATTTACGAACAACTTCCGTAAAAGCAATTTATTATTATTTGGTATTTCTATTAACAGCTTAATTTACTAAATTTAATTGCTCATATATTATTAATCAAAAATCATAGTAGTGTAATTTTTTTTAATAATACGAATGATACTAGCTGCAACATTTGCTACTAAAAGCTTTTTCTTTATTTCTAGAAATCTACAAACTTTATACTTCAGTTTGAGTAGTGTAGACATAACAATACAATTATTAATATATTTCATAGAATATGATAGACACGTTCACCCGTGAGTAGCGGCGAAGAATACGCTCCATTTGGAATATTTTTTCAATTTACATGTCAGTTATTGCGTAAAATACGTACTTACACGTATATGGTAAGCACTTAGTTTTTTTGCATGGATTTTACCGTCAACTTTATACCGCGGCAAAGAAATTTAAATTTGTTTCATTTTCCGTATTTCGTTCGCGTAAAAAAATTGCATAACAATAATTTATTGTTATATGTAGATTATTGTTTATTTCTAATTTTCTAAACCGAATCCACAGGTTGTTCGCGCTTTTAAAATATATAATTTGACGATTGGTTGATGAACGTTTCTAATAAAAGTTCACCATCAAGATGCTAATAATAAAGGAAGGCAAGTATTTTCTAATATTTACATTATATGCTTATGTATGAAAATATCAAGGTTGTTCATAAAACATTAATTTATAACGTACTTTTCAGTGGACAGTATGGAAGCAATGGTTAACGTTGCTGAGTTAATTTATCAGTTGCAATATGGAGCCGTAATTCTTGAAAGACTTCCTGACACAGGACAAAAATCACGCACCGCTGAGGCCAACGCTCCCGAAATTGATGATAACAGTAAAAAAAATGATGAATTTTTTTTTAAAGACCCTGGAAAGAAACGTAAGTAATCGATTAGAATTTAATGATAAAGCGCGAAATAATACTTTGATAAAAATTCAAATCTCTTAATTAAAAAATTGAAAAATTTTATGGAAATTTCGGCGATATAAGGACGAAAAATTAAAAAAATTTTAATGAACTCCGATGTTTCCTTAATGTATCCATTGTTATTTTTACGATTATTTGATAATTTTTCAATTATTTATCATATCTACCGACACAAAAGTGTTTTTGGAAAATAAAGATAATAGCACTTTTCATGTTTTGGCGTTATCTCTTACCTACTGATTGAAAAAAATTATCAATTAACACTGCGATCGTTAATCCAATACAGCTATAATTTTTCCGTACTAAAATTTAATATCTATTATTACAGTTTCGTCGAGTACGAGTAAACCTTACTGCTCAAACTGCGACAAGACAATCGAGAATTCATCTCTTGACAATGTTAAAAGATGTCCCGATTGTCGGAAAAAATTGCGTTACAAGTGCATGATGTGCAATAGTCGATTTTCAAGTCATAGAATTTTGAAGTACCACTTACACACCAAATGCAATCCAAAAGGGGTTTACGAATGTTCTAAATGCAATTATTCTACTACGATCAAGCAATCTATGAGTAGACACGCTACGATGCACTCAATTGACGAAGCGACTGGCACTAGAAAATGCTTAGGATGCGATGAACGATTTCTGCATTTTATAGATTTGAAGAGTCACCTGAAAGTGTGCAGTAAAGCGCTCAATTTCAAGCCATTGAATGGTAAAACTTTGAGTCGCAAAGTAAAAGATAATGTCCCGATTTTAGTCAACGCGGATAGCATTAGAAAATGCTCTGGGTGTGGTAAAGAATTTCAACATACTGCAAATTTGAAAAACCATCAAAAAGTATGTAACGAAGCTTTGAATTACAAACGATTGGACACGAAAGATTCGAATCCTAATGCAGACGATAATGTTACGACGTTAGTGAAAGCTACAGGTAGATGTAATAATCAATTAACCATTATTTTTTTCAAGCTTCTGTTGAAGTCACAATTCTTAATTATGTATGGGATCGTGTATAAGCTCAACTAGATTATTGTTACTAATTTCATTTATTGGTTTTTATAAAATACTTCAGTTTCTCTGCATTTTACATTAAAAAAAAATATTTATACAATTTTATGTACATACAATTGGTAAATAAGTTATCATAAACATATATAGTATATTTATATGTTCATATTTATATTTATATGTTCCAGGTCGTAATCTCTTCAGTCGGCATTGCTCAAACTGCGACATAGCGATTGGAGTAAAAAGCATGGTTAATAAGGCCAAGTGCCAAAAATGCGGTTCATTAGACACTTTCCAATGTAACAAATGCAACAAAATGTTCTGTAAATACAAGTTAATAAAGCATCACTTGACAACTGTATGCTTTCCTGCCAAACGTTATTATAACTGCAAGAAATGCAACAAAACGTTTCAGCATGCAGTGTCTGTAAAGAAGCATTTACTATATTGCGGTAAAGAGGCAAACCTATTCTGCCGTTTTTGCAAATATTCAACAAAATACAAGCAGAATTTGCGGAAACATTTGAAAATTCATGAAAATTGCACTGATCCAGTCGTCAGAACTATTAATAATATCAATGATAATGTAGCGAACACTAAAAGTAAAGAATTTAAGACAGTCCAGAGTGAACCTGATCTAAATACAGGTGATGCATAATTTTCTTTTTTGTTTTTAATTCTTATAGTTCAGAATTGAATGTACCTGTCTTGCAATGGATACTGATTGTATAAATTATATTCATTATTATATTTCAGATTGTTTGGATTCTATCAAACGATATTGTTCAAAGTGCGTGGAGAGAACCGATGTCAATTCCGATAAACGAAAAAGTTGTCAGAAATGCAAAACATTATTGTTGTTGGAATGTGTTATATGCAAAAAGATATATGAACGCTTACATAAAATTATTTATCACGTTAAAAATACACATTCTGTCAAAACTGAAAAAAATGTGCATTCTAGAAGAAAAAATCATACAGTCTCAAATTGTTCACAGTGTGGAAGATTCGTGAGAATTGGCTGTATGGAAAACCACTTACAATTTTGTGGAAAAAAGTCTAATTTCCAATGCAAACATTGTGCTTACAAGACTAGTTCGATATCGAAATTGAAGTTTCATCTGTGGAAGACACACTTTATGAGTAAGAAGACTATAATCACGAAAACTCGCGCAAAAAGAACATCAAGCGGTATGAAAAATTTCTTAATACATACGTTATTAGTATTTTTTTTATGTAAACTAAATCCCTGAAATTTATAGCGATATTCACACAAATTTCAGAATCAAAAACATCATCTCAATTTTCTTGATTTGTGCATTTGTCTTACTCAATCAATTCGATATTGACAGTACGATAAAAAAATAATACAATGATGCTTTTTTTAGGTCGGTTGGATTGGTTAACCAGTACGAAGCGCTATTGTCCGAAATGTGATCAATATTTTAAGATAAAAAAGAAGAGCAAGGTAGAAATTTGTCAGAAATGTAATACCACACTGATCTATCAATGTTCTAGATGTCATGGACGATATGATAATTACGCTAAAATTTTCTATCACCTGAAAACCTTCTGTTACCCTCCATCACTATATCGATGCACAAAATGTGATTACACTACATTTAAGAAATCCGAAGTACTAACCCATATGAAAAATGTACATGAACTAGAAATCATTGCTTGTTTTAAGTGCGGTAAAAAATTCAAAGAAAAGAAGTATTTAAAAGCACATGAGGAATCTTGCGGCATAAAGCCACACTTGTTCTGTAAATATTGTCCTTTTAAAACTAATGCGAGAAGATATCTTAACATACATTTGAAACGTCATTTAGATTCAATTACTAGCAGCGAAAAAGAGTCAGGCAATATAATAGCGAAGAAAAGAAAAAGATAGAAGATACCATATAAGTTCGAAATGCAAGAAACTAAAAAAGGCTATTAATCAATTGAAATTTATAAACTGCATTACCGTTTCGATTTAATAAGTACGGAAATGGGTAGTACAAAATTTAAACAATTATATAGATGGTAAATAAAATTTGTGCTTTCTTCGTTGTAACCTGCAAAATGTTTGTCGATTTGAACATCGCCAATTTGTGATAAAAGGAAGTGATAAAATATTAAATGGTAAATGGTAACAGTTTACAAAGTGTAAAGAGTGAATATATTGAAGATAATGTATTTTGTTATGTGATGCTGCATTGCGTTTTTAATAGCGTATTTTAAATATGTATGAATTATTTTGATATTACACTCATATTCACTTAAATTAATTATGACCAATGATCAATTATGATCAATCATGCTCTATCAGGAGAAATCAATAATAACTCTAAAATACAATTTTTTTATAGGAATTGTATTCATAAAATAAGTCGATAACTTAGTAGAAGTTGTCAAATGGTTGGTCTTGAAACTTTAAACTGTGAATGTAAAAATAGTATTTTTCGTCACAAGGCCGTAAAATGCGATTTTACGACTCGAGTGTTGGTCGTCGCGTACGAGGATCGCCGGAGCCGAGTGACGAATCGTGTGACGAACAATTTTTTTTGGTATCATAGACGTAAAATCTAATTTTTCGTACAGTTTTTAGTTTGTAAAATTCATTTTTATATATTAATTTATATATTAATTAGTAATCAACAAATTCAATTTATTAACGTCAAATGACTCATTTTAGAATTATTTATTTTTACGAACTGGCCGTGAAATCGAATTTTACGAATCTGATACCAAAAAATAGATATTAGGTACTATTATTATTTGCACTATTAAAAATATTTACGTATGCAGATATGCGTTGTGAATTCCAAGATTTTTTTGCATTAAAATAATATTTACTTTGATTATATTTTATTTCTTAAAGCAGATATTTACTTGGTTTTTGTCTTTTTTTAAATACATTTTTTCCATAAGTTTTGAATAAATATTTACTCTGAAATAAATACTTTTGTCTATTTAGAAATAGAATAAACAGATTGCAGTATGTTAATTTTCTTGATGGTTTTTCTAAGATAATTTATCTTAGATTTCCTTAAAAAAAAAATACACTTATTTCTTTATTTCATATAAAACGTAATCTCAGAACAATTTTGTCTGTATAACAAAATCATGATTCTGAATAAAATTATTGAAATTATTTTTTGATAATGTAATTTTGATTTTCTTTTTGAATAAAAAATTTAAAGTTAAAATGTAAGATTATTGTATTATATTACGTTATTCTCAATTCCTTTTTTTCCGTTTTAAGAAGCTGTAATTTATTTTAGCAACGACATTAAAGAAAAACTCACTAATTCCTTTGCATCTTACTTGTAATACAAAAACCGGTCGATATAGACTGTGTAAAATTTATTTATTCGATTGAATCTCTAGTGGAAGTTTTTTTGCTACAAAGTGATAATTTTTACAAAACAGATATAACTTCTGATAAAAAGTAATAATTTTTGATAATTCTATTAAATAGTGATAATTTCTGATAAAAAGTAGTCATTTTTTATGATTTTTTCCTAATTCCTGTTCTAAATATCAGAAATTATCACTTTTCTTTAAAGGATTATAATTTTTTAGCAAAAATTATCACTTTTTAGTGAAAATAACTTTTTCTAGGGATAGAACTTGATTTTTCAATTTTTCATATTGTTTAAATAAGCGCGGTAAAACTATATGTTTACGAAACTGACACAGTCGGTAAATGAATACGCGTACTTGTTAAATTTATCGACTAGAAAGCTATGAACACATTGTATTTGTTTACCTCATAATAGTGAAATAGCAATGTATTTGATTTTGCTTTATTATTTTGTTTGATGTATATAATTTCGCAGAATGAAGATTACAAATACATTTTTATTCTTCACAAGGTACAATCAAACGATGTAAATATTCAGAAATTTACTGGTTTTATTATGAAGACTAATGAATAACTGTTCTACCCGAAAATGTTTTGGACGTAAATTTTTTTGGTTATTTTTTGTTTTTATTGAATTATATTTTTAAATATATTAAATTTGCTTTGAATTAGTGTAAACTAAATAATATAAAATCAATATTAATTCATTAATTTAAAATGAGAGAATTAATTTGTAGGTTACTTGTAAGACTTGTGTTGCAAATATTAGAATCATTTTTGTTTACAATATTATTGAAATGAAAATATGTTTATATATAGAAACTAAAATAAAATTCTTTTATTAGATGTATGATAATCTGATGGATTTTAATACTTTGCAAGTCTTTACATTATGCAGTCTCCGAACATTTCTATTGGTAAGTCTGATGCTGTTGTCTTCAAAATTAATAGATAATATGAATACAGAATGAATAAACCTATGCATACCAAAAATCTTGTTCATGGATAAAAAACATGCTGGAAAGTTATTAAATTAAAGGCATAATTTTATATTATAATAATATTATTTTTTATGTATTTGATCTTAATCTCCTCTGGTTTGTAATTTTTGCAGAAAATAATTTAATTAGACATTTATCAGCAATCTTATGTTAAATATAAAATCAACATGTCAGCCTTCACTGGTTTGTATACTTTTTAAGAAAGAAGTGGAATTATTAATTTATCTAAATAAGAAATAACTGTTACCATCTTTAAATTGCAGATAACGAACTATTCCATACTGATAGCATTGACAAATTAGAAAGAAATGATCAAGCAACAGTTTATTCAAATTCGGGTAAATATAATAACCATTCAAATGATTTCAATACAAGTGAAAAATATAAATCATAATATTTAAAACTATTTACAGAAAGTGATTCTGTTGGATTTCAACAATTGTATTTCAAAAATGATTTTCCGTTTCCTCAAGTGGGAAATGTAACAGACAATTCTGGTAAGTATATGCACCATTTAATCATACATTCATTTAAGTCCTTCTTGACATTGTGCTATGTATTGCTCACAGCTAAAAGGAGGATAAAAAATTTTTCTCTGCAAGAGAAAGTAAAAGTATTAGATGACGTGAAAATTGGTAGATCAAAAGCTGAAGTACGTAAGGAATATGGAATTGGTGAAAGTACTTTGCGAAGATGGGTACATGATGAACAAAAAATACGCGATGCATTACACGACGAAAATGCGAGTCGCAAAAAATTGCGTACCGAAGACAATCCTTACGTTGGAGAAGCACTGATTGCTTGGTACAATCGATGTAAACAGCAAAATATACAACTTTCTGGTTTGATGCTTAGAGGTATGCAATCATTACAAACATTTCATATTGTTGGAAAATAAGTATTGCAATATAAAAATTGGCTATGGATATGAAATAAGTATTACCTTTACTTAGTAGTAAAGGTAATATTTGAATTATTTAGATAACTATAATTAACTGTAATTTTTTAATGAAGTTATCTTGATAATTATTATTTTTTTCCAAAAATGTTTATATGTATCTAAAAAAAAAGATAAGAACTTATTGTTACTTTTTACTCATTTAGAAAAAGCTTTAGAGCTGAATAAACTACTTGGTGGAAAGGAAAATTTTACAGCAAGCAGCGACTGGTTTAATAATTGGAAAAGAAAATATGGCTTGCCAGATCTAACTTTCAGTGAAGAAAACAAGCCGCTTGAGGACAGTGCTGTGAACCAGTTAACGATGACATTAACTAATGCTGTGGAAGAAGAATCCTTGCTGCGCTGTCAAATATTCAAATGTGATAAAGCAGTGTTGAATTACAAGTCTTTACCGAACCAAAGGTTTCCTGGAGATCGTATAACGATAATGACGTGCAGTAACGCCGACGGCAGTTTGAAACTACCACTAGTGGTCCTAGGTAAATCAGTCAAATCAACGACTTTAGTTAATTTACAAAACAGTCTGCCAATCTTTTACTCACACCAGACGAGTTTGTGGATGGACAGTGATGTGTTGAATGAATGGTTTGACAATGAATTCGCACCTCGTGTAACTGATTTCTTGAAGATGAGAAATCTACCATTGAAAGCCATTCTTATAGCTGAGAATGTACCATCGGATGCTTTTCAAAATCGCCCAACCAGTGAATTACAGATACATTTGATACTGCACAATTTGAGTCTGGTAATTGGACCAATGGACAACGAGAGTTTGCAAAGTGTTAAGATGAACTATGAGTACAAGCTTTTGAGATCTATAATCAGTGCCCAGGAAGACGGTGAAAGCATGGCTGATCATTTGCAGCGAATAAATTTGCGAGATTTTATCTATTGGATTAGCAATGCTTGGGACGAAGTGAAACCATCTACCATTGTAAAATGCTGGAAGAAAATATTGGCTGACACGGAAGAAAACCGCGAAGTTTCTGATGATGTTCAAGACGTGAATGCTTTAGTGATTTTTGAAACTTTAAGACGAATAAATGAGTATAGGAACGTAAGCGGTGATGATGTGGCGAAGTGGATCGCGGAAAATAATGAAACTTCGAGGATATCGATTGACAATCATATTATTGAAATCGTTGTCAAAGATTCAAATGAAGATTTGGTTGACGGTAATGTTCCTTCAATCATTAATGCATTTGTTTTTGAGATTCCTATAGCAGAAAAAAATTCATTACGAAAATATCAATTAATTATATCCTACTTTAATATGCTTCTATATATGAGAATAAAGATTATATTGATTCTTAATTTTTACAGATGCGGAGAACATGTGCGAAGAAAATAAGACTTTATCAGCCAGTGAGGCCATAAATGGTTTAAGTGATGCTATTTTATTTTTTGAACAAAATGGATGTGCATCAGTTTCAGAAATGATGACATTAGTGAAACTGAAAGAGAAAGCATTAACGATAAAAATTAATTCAAAGTGAATCAGTACTTTAACTTAAGTAATTCAGCAATATTAAGATTTTCTAAAAAAAAGATTACTAATTTAGTTCATAATTATTATACGCCAATTTTCATGTTTTTGTACAAAATTTTAAAATAAATGCTTTATATAATGATAGATTTATTAAAAATGATCTTGAAGAGGAGGAAAAAACTTATTTCTTTTCAAAAGGAACACAGCTATCTTAAAATGGTTTACTTTTAGTATTAAAAAATTTACTGTTAATGCTTAAATTGAAATTGAACTGATTACTATTACTTTTATATTTTTAAATTTTATTTTATTTGAAATATTATTTTCAATTGTAATTAGAAAAACATAAATATTTAGAAAATCCATAATTGCCACGAAGTAATTCTTTTATTTTTTTTAATATTAAACTATAAGATTATTATATTATAAAAATACCAGTAAGGTATATGTTAGGTACTTATACATTAGATATAAAAATAGGTATGTAATAAAATAAAAATTAATACTTTGCTAAGAGCGCATTTACTACAATTACTATACAAATTTATACTTCCGCTTTATTATACGCATTTATTGCGCATGCGCACGGTATTATACCGACGTGGTGGTGCTGAGGTCTGAAGATAAGTTTTCATTCACTTAGATTATTCAGTCCATGGCTCTAGCTTGGAGTTGGACCACATAATTTACTATCTTAGCCTGAACAAATTTTGGAAGCCAAGCTCAACGCTTAACCTAAGAAAATCATAAATTTACACATAATAATGATGAAAATATGTATAATTCTAAATTTGATATAGCATATAAGTAGTATCACCTTTACAAGTGCGTGTACATAGAAAATTGCAGGATATATTAATATCATACAATTCAGAAATATATATTATACAAAATATACTTCAATAATAACATTTAAAAATGAGTGTGATAAATGAATCAAATGTTGATCAATATAAAACGGAGCACGAGTGCGACGAACATTGGGAGCTTCGTCGCAAATTTCTATTAACTCACAAAGACAAGTTTTCAATGGATGAATTAATGTGCCTCGCACAAGTTTTTACCAATGTGGAATTTCTAGGATGCAGGTATCCTCAAGAAACTATGCGTATGATTTCAGAATTGTCCAAAGAAGTTGTGCAGGATTACAGAGAAAAACAAAAAAATAGGTTACGAAGAACTTTTGTTGGAGCTTCAGATGCAGCCAGTTCTAAGGCCAAAGGTACAGCGAGAAATTGTGAGTTTTAATAGTAATGTCTTATTAAATATTTATTGAATTATTCAAAAATAAAATTTTATCTTTAGGAAAACCAAAACTGGAAAAATCTTCGAGTACAATAAATTTTGTTAATCCAGCTAAGTTACAAGAATCTTCACAGATAAGTTGCCAGCCATCAACAACTAATTTTAAAAGAAAAGAACAGGCAACTACGGAAAATACATATTCTGAAGCTAAGAAACAAAAACTACATGAAAAACGAAGAAATAAAGCAAATATTGTTTTATTTGAATATTTGAATGATACACCTCAAAGTATTATTTCTAGGGCTGCTAGTAGTTATGATATTAATTTGGAGTGGAAATACGACAAAGTTGGAGTTAATGCCTTGTGTCGTATATTAATTAATAATATAAAAATCGCTGAAGGTACTGGGCTCAATCAAAAAGTAGCTAAAAAGGAAGCAGCGGCAGCAGCTCTTGATGAAATGCGGAAACACTACTACACAATTAAAGTTACTAGGGATTTAACACCAAATTTCAGTGATGGAGACTTAGGAGCACAAGCAGATTCTAGTTCTGAAGCCATTGGAAATGATAACATTGGTTCAAAAATGATGAAATTGATGGGCTGGTCAGGTGGAGGATTAGGAAAGTCATCTCAAGGTATTACAGAGCCTGTAAAAGTTCAACAGCAAATGACAAGAGAGGGTCTTGGACTTAAACCTGGACTTTACAATATGCATGTATTCAAGAAAACATGTACAGAAGTGTTACAAAATTATATAAGGGGGGATACATCAACAGATCTGGTATTTTCACCTAGTTTCAGTAATGAAGAAAGAGCTATGATTCATCAAATAGCTAAACAACTTGGACTTAAATCACAAAGTTTTGGCCCCAAAAGTCAAAGGACATTAACAATTTCAAGAAAAATAAATCCCCATGATCTTGTTACTGAGTTAATAGAACTTGGTGGTGTGACAGAAAAATATCAACTCATTGAACCCACAGAAGACTAATCATATATTTTTAGAAAACCATAGACAAATTATTGTATCATTTATGTATATCGATTATTATATAATATCAAATGTTATAAGGGGGAAGCGCTGTACAAATTACATTTTTTTTAATAAACTCTTTCAAAATGCGAAGATAAAATAAAAAAACATTGTCATTTGTAATTTATTCCATAAATAAAAAACAATATGCTAATTTCATCCTATAGTTTCTTATGTCCTTATTTAATTACTGTAAAATATTATTGGAGTAGTGAAAAATTATCTATGTGGAGAATACCTACTTTAATTTTTTTGGCATTAGCGAAATAATTATTAATTTTTCTTTATTGACAGTATATTTTTTTTTAATTTTTATAATTTTTAAATATATTATTTTTATATATAGGATTGTCCTTTATTATGATAATTTAAATTTTTAATTGAACAGATTTTATTCGTTACATAATATAATTTATCTTAGTATGATCGCAAGCCAAATTCGTATATGGCACCATGGGCACCTATTGGCCCCGTTTAGAATTCCGATACCTATAAAATGATTAGTTTTAGTAACAACGTAAGTACAGTACTACACAAGTGTCGGTCAATCACCAATTCACCACAGTCTCACGGCCTATACAGGATGCTAATTTTGCGTGTACATATAGTATATATAATTTTACATTCTGTCTAGCTTACATAAAATCGACAACTTCGTTGTTGATGTTAATATTTTGATTTGACAGTCTCAGTTATACTTACAACGCACGTGTTTTCATGTTGTACCTAAAATTTGTAATACGATGTGTTTAACATTTCTAATTTGATAATAAATGTACACGTTTTGTGTGCATATAAAATAGACTTAAACTGTTACAGGAAAATTCAGCAATATGACTAAGGGTATGTCAAAATAAATAATATTGTTTAAATAAAATGCATAAAAAGATATTAAGATCGTTGGTTAAGTTCACCTTATATGATATTCTTCAAAATAACTTTGTAATTATTTTCATCAGCTTAGAATAATGTTACTTGGTATTGAATAAAAAGTGATTCTATTCTGAGAAGAAGTAAAAAAAAAACGAAATATTTTCTTATTTATGCAAAAGAAATGCAGAGTTGTAATGTTGTTAATAAATTATCATACAATAAACTTGAGAAAATGCATGATAACCTATAAATCAACTTTTATATATTTTTACAGAGAAAAGGCGTTTCTTAAAAAATAAACATGAATCAGAGGTTATTGGATTAAAGAATTTGATTAAATTTCCAATAGGTAAATAGTAATAATAAATAAGCTAGATTTCCAAATTAAAGTTATTAATATAAAATCTTTAAAGTTGTTTTAGATAAGCTATCTTTTAAAACTGAAAAATTCTCCTGTATTAAAGAAAAAGTTATATCGGATATTTCTAATTATATAGGTTTGTACCCCAAATAAAGAAATTATTATCATAATTTTATGTGGAATAAATTTTATTTTTTATTTTAAATGCAGATAAAAAAGAACCAGTACATAAAAGTGTATTTGAAAACTTGAGAAATGAATCTACTAAAGGTAAAACGAGAACATCAGAGAGAAAATCTTTAGCGAATAGGATTGAGGCACCAAAATGTATTATTACATTACCAATAGGTAGCTATTTTAATGTACTGATTGTATTTCTAGCTAGTTTTAAGTACACTTTAAATATTAAATATAATACAACATAGAATATTTAAACAATATTTTTAATAATGTATTTTTGAACAAGTTCTTGTAGAAAGACTGTCCATTGAAGACATCAAACAATATACTAGAGTCAAAGAAGAAATCCCAATATCAAACGATTGTAATAGACTTGGTATGTAGTTGTTAAAAGTATTTAATCAAATTTCTAGAATTTTCATTTATTCTTTAGTTATTACTAATGAAATTATAAATCTATTGTATGAATTTTCAGACAATAATGAGACACAAGATAAAATTAGAATGATTAAAGGACCAATTAATAGGAAAAAAAGAATAAAAAGACTGAAAACACGCAAGAAATCCAAAACTCAACCAAAATTAGGTAATTATTTTCTAAACTTTGTTATTTATAATTTTAGAATCCAAGTGAATATTTAATTAATTTAATTCCAGATCATCAAATGGCTGTTAAAAACAAGTACTTTCCTGAACAAAATTTTACTGCAAATAAAACAGCTATTACTGAACAAGAATTTATTATGGATTCAACAATAAAGAAAAAAATTCAAACTGTAGACAAATTGGTGACAAAGCCAAAAGATGAAAGAATTCTTTGTAAAAATAATTGTCCTATTAAACAGCAGTTTATTGAAAATATTGAAATGGTTACAAAAGAAAAACTTATAGATGTATCAACTTCAAAGAAACAAATTACTAATGAAAATTTTATTGGAACAACTGTAAATAAACAACTGCATGATATGGATGATTGTTTTGTAGAAACCAAAGCTGTTGTGAACAAGAAATTATCTTCTGAAAAAGAACGTATAATTAACTCTACAAAGAATAATTTATTGTGTATTAAAGATAAATTATCTGTTAAATTTATTATAGGCAATCAAATTCTCATTGAAAATAGTAGTTGTTCTATGGAAGTGCAAAATACTCAAGTACCTGTACAGAAGAACTCCATAGATAATTCAATTAAAGATCAACAATCACACATTGAAGAAAATCTTATAGTGTCAAATGTAAATAAAAAAATCCTTAACACAAATAATTATTTAATAGAAAAAAAAATTATTGAAAATACGGCACTATTTTCTGAAAAACATTTTACAAGTGAATCAAAAAAGGATAAATTATTAGTTACTGAAGAAAAATTAACTGAATCAATAGTGAATAAACAAAAATTTACTGATAACAATAGTTTAGTGAAGGAGAAATCAATTGAAATTATACAAAAATTTATAAAAGAGAAGTTGGCAGATAAATTAAGCAAAGATAAACAAATGCCCATTGAAGAGAGTTTCAGTAAATCAGCTGTAAATACCCAGAAAATTATTACAGATGGTGGCTCTGAACAAAATACTACAGATATAAATAATAGATTGAATATTGATAATGGTCATACACATGAATTAATTGAAGATGAACCAATTAATTCATTGCTTATTAAAGAGAATTTGTGTGAGTCATATGAGAATATTTCGAAAAACGTTGAAGATGGTTGTTCTGGACAATATACAATAGATGTAAATAATAAATTGTATCATGAAAAAGGTCAGAATAATGAGTCTATTAAGAACAAAAGGCTGCTTACAGAAGAAACTTTAAATGAATCTATTGTAGAAGGCCAGATTTTTGTTGAAAGTAATAATTGTTTCGTAGAAGAAAAAAATAATCAAGAACTTACAAAAGAGGAGTTTGTAGTTGATACAACTAAGGATGAAGAAATTCTTAATAAAAACTCTCTGATGGAATCTGTTGTAAATAAACAAACACATGCTGTAAATAATTGTTTTGTAGAAAGGAAAGCAGACAAAATTAATCAACTACCTTTGGAACAAAATCTTATCGAAAAATTGAATAACAATGAACTAATAGCCACTGAAAAAGTATTATTAATTGTAGCAATACTAGATGATCAAAATCATATTGGAAATAACCGTTTACAATATGAGAATTCAATTGAAATTAAACACAACTCTATAAATGAAGAGAGTCTTGCAAATGACTTAATTGAAGACAAACAAATGCATATTCAAGAAAGTTTGCGTGAGTCAAAGTTATTGACAGGATCAATATTAGTCAATCAAGAACTTATTAAAAATAATAGTTTAGTAAAACCAAAACCCATTGAAATCGACCAAAACTGTATAAGTAATACTACAGAAGATCTTACAAACGAATTGATACAAGATGAACAAATCCATAATCAAGAAAGTTTGAGTAAGTCAGAATTATTAATTGGATCAATTGTAGATGATCAAATACTTATTGAAAATAATAGTATACTAAAAGAGAAACCCATCAAAATCTCTCAAAAATCTGCAAACAAAGAGAGTCTCACAGATGAATTAATTGAAGATGAACAAATACAAATTGAAGAAAGTTTGAGAGAGTCCGAATTATTAGATGCAAACGAATTAATTGAAGATGAACAAATACACATTGAAGAAAGTTTGAGAGAGTCAGAATTATTAGATGCATGTGTAGTAGGTGATCAAGAACTTTTTGAAAATTATAGTTTAGTAATACAGAAACCATTTGAAATAGCTCAAGACTCTACAAGTAATACTAAAGAAGATCTTACTGATGAACTGATTCAAGATGAACAAATGCACGTTCAAGAAAAATTGCTTGAGACCGAATTATTAATTGATGAGAAACTTGTTGAAAATAATAGTTTAGTAAAAGAGAAACCCATCGAAATCTCTCAAAAATCTGTAAATGAAGAGAGTCTCACAGATGAATTAATTGAAGATGAACAAATACACATTAAAGAAAGTTTGAGAGAGTCAGAAATATTAGCTGCATCAATAGTAGGTAATCAAGAACTTGTTGAAAATTATAGTTTAGTAACACAGAAACCATTTGAAATTGCTCAAGACTCTACAAGTAATACTAAAGAAGGTCTTACTGATGAACTGATTCAAGATGAACAAATACACGTTCAAGAGAAATTGATTGAGTCAGAATTATTAATTGATGAGAAACTTGTTGAAAATAATAGTTTAGTAAAAGAGAAACCCATCGAAATCTCTCAAAAATCTGTAAATGAAGAGAGTCTCACAGATGAATTAATTGAAGATGAACAAATGCACATTAAAGAAAGTTTGAGAGAGTCAGAAATATTAGCTGCATCAATAGTAGGTAATCAAGAACTTGTTGAAAATTATAGTTTAGTAACACAGAAACCATTTGAAATTGCTCAAGACTCTACAAGTAATACTAAAGAAGGTCTTGCAGATGAATTGATGCTAAATGAACAAATGCATGTTCAAGAAAAATTGAGCGAGTCAAAATTATTAACTGGATCAGTTGTAAATGATCAAAAACTTATTGAAAATAATAGTTTAGTCAAAGAAAAACCGATTGAAATCGCTCAAAACTGTATAAGCAATACTAAAGAGAATCTTACAAATGAAAAAGTTGGACAAGTGGTAATTCAAAAAAGTGGAAGTAAGTTTGAATTAATAACTGAATCAATTGTAGATGACCAACAAAAACTTTTTAAAAATAATGGTATGGTAAAAGAAAAACTGATCGAAATCACATCTAACTCTGTAAAAAAGTGTCTTATTAAGAAATTAATTGAAAATGAACAAATACATGTTGATGAGAGTTGGAGTGAGTTAATTGTAAATACACATAAAAACTTTGCATATGGTTGTTCTGCACAAAATAAAATAGTTGTAAATAATAAATTGTATGATAAAGTAGTCCATGTTGATAATTCTAATAGAGAAGATCCAGTGTGTACCGAAAAAATTGTAGCGGAATTAACGATAGACAACCATAGACTTACTGAAAATAATAATTCAGTAAATACTCAAACTTCTATAGAAAAAAACCTTAGTGAGAAATTAATTATAAATAGACAATTCAACAGTGTTAATGATAATATAAATCAGAGTTTGGTTGAATCATCTGTTGATATACAGACTAGTCTTGTAAGTGATAGTTCCATTGAAAAAAAATCAACTATAAATAAGGAATTGAATTGCGTTGACAAACTTGAAGATGAATCAATGGAGTATAATCTATTGCTTACTGAAAACGATCTTTTGGCTAAATCGATTGTAGATGACCAGATTCTAATTGAAAAAGTTAACAGGTCTATAGAAAATAAATTAAATCAAAATTCTTTGAAATCCATAGAAACAAAGCTCGTGGATGAGACCATAAAAAAAAATCTAACACATGTGGAAGAGAATTTGAATAAGTCTACTGAAAATAAAAAAATACCTATTCATTACGATTGTTTTATAGAAAGGAATGCTACTATAAATGATGAATTATCTTGTGAAAGCAAAATCATAAATGAATCTATTGAAAATGATCTATTGCTCGCTGAAGGTACGTTTATGGAGGATGATTTATTGCTTACTGAAGAAGATCTTTTAGCTAAAGCGATTATAGATGATCAGACTCTGGTTGAAGATGATAACGACTCAGTGACAAATAAGTTGAATAAATCTTCTCCAACACCAGTAGAGCAAAAACTAGAAGATGAAACAATTGAAGATAAACAATCTTATGTTGAAGGAATTATGATTGAACCAATGGTAGATACATTACAAATTGAAGATTGCCCTGTAGGAACAAATGCAACTGACAGTGATGAAGAACTTGATGCTGAAAAAATAATAGATCAATCTTTTCAGAATGATTTGCAGTACACTGAAGAAGAACTTTTATGTGGACCTATTATAGATGAACAGATTCAAAGTAATAAAAGTTCTGCAGAACAGAAACTAACAGATGAATTAATTATAAATGAACAAAGGCATAGTGAAGAAATTTTGATTGAATTAACTGTAGATAAGGAAACTAGTATTGTAAATGATTGTTCTGTAAGAAGAAAACCTGAAGTGAAGGATATATTAATATCTGATAAAGAACTAACAGATAAATCTATGAAGGATTTTATACTAAATGAAAACCTTTTAGCCAAATCTATTGTAAATGGCCAGATTCTTATTGCAGATAATAATTGTTCTTTAAAAAAGAAATTGATTGAAAGGATTATGGCTGAAACCATAGTAGATAAACAAGTAGATGTTATCAACGATTATTCTACAGAAACAAATTCAACAGCTAGTAATGAGTTATCTTCTGTAGAAAAAATTATAGATCATTCTATTGAGGATAATAAAGGTAATAAATGTTCTGCAGAAGATGCGAGTACTCAATTGTCTACAGAACAAAAACTAATAGATACATTAAATAATAGTAAACAAATGAATACTGAAGAAAGATTAATTGAATTAACTGCAAGAGAAAAAACTAGCAAAGATCTTCCAGATAAATCTATAGAGGATTTAATACTGACTGAATCTATTGTTAATGGCGAGATTATTATTGCAGATGATATTTGTTCTGTAAAAGAGAAATTGATTGATAATTCTTTAATAATAATAGAAAGTAAACATACGGATGAATCGGTAGAAGATAAACAAACTCATGCTGAAGAGATTATGGTTGAAATAAAAATAGACGAAAAAATACATGTGGCTAAAGATTGCTCTACAGAAACGAATGTAGCAGTTAACAATAAATTATCTTCTGCAAAGAAAAGTATATATCAAATTATTGAGAATAATGCATTGTTTACTGAAAAAGGAGATTCGACTGAATCTAATGCCGCTGAGCAGATCTTTATAGAAGGTAATAAACTCTCTGTAGAAGAAAAAAATATTCAATTGTCTAAAGAACAAAAACTATCGGATGAATCAAATAATAAAGATGAACAAGTGCCTAATGAAGGCAGTAGTTTTGATTTTGCTGTAAACAAACGGAAACAGTTAAATAACAAATTTCTTATATCATTAGAAAAGAAGCTAGTCAACGAATCAATTGATTGTAAAAAAACGCATGTTGAAGAAGCGTTGATTGTATTAACAGCAGATAAACAAACTGCTGACGATTCAACTACTGACAAGAAATTAATAGGTGAATCTATTAATAGCGATTTATCGTTGAGTACAGAAAAACTTTTAGTTGTATCCACTGAAGATAATCAGGGGTTGACCAATAATAATGATTGTTCTGAATACGAAGAAAATACTCAATCGCCTTCAGAAAAGAAACTTACAACTAAATTAGTTACAGAGGAATTATTTTTCAAAGAAAAACGATTAGCTGAGTCCAGAACAGATAAACCATTGTACTGTAATGAAAAAATAAAGAAAGCAAAGAAAGACAATAATGGTATAATTAAAAATAGTCCATCAAAGGAAACAATTGAAAGAAATAGCTTGTTATTTAAAAATGACAAACTAATAATTGATACAAATTCCGGTATGATTATTTTCATGTTTTAAAAACAGTTTAATTTTAGATTAAGGTGTATAATAAAACTCAATCGTTCTATGAAAAATAAAATTGATCAACACTATTTAAATTACAGAAGGTGAAGTAAACAGAGATAATAAATCAATTGAAGGATTTTTGTCTGATGAAATCAATGTCAATAAAAGTGAAAGCAACTTAGATATTAATAAAATTTCTAAGCAGATGTCAGATAAGATAGAAATTGGTAATACTATGAAAAAATTGGAAGATGAACTAATTTTAATATTATAATATAATCAATAACTTTGTTGAATTACCTTTGAATTTCAGTTTGTAAATTAACGGACGATGCTCAACAATTACAGGAGAATAGCTCACTTCCTAATAATGAAGAATGTAATGATGGAGTAGGTAGTTTTTCAGAAACTATACCAGAAATACTGTATATTTCTGATGATTCTGGTTTGTATAACTTTAATTATCAAAGTATTAAAAACATTTACTTAATAAACAATTACTAACATTTTCATTTTTTACTATTTTTGATCGTAAAACAGATGATGAAGTCGTAATTTTAGAAGAAAAATACCCCGCAGTTGAAAACTTACCACCTCCCCCCAAATTATTTCCTCGTCCGACTCACGAATTTGTCAATGAAGAACATAATCATATGTTATATTCGTCTGATCAACCATTACCGCCACCACCGAAAATGAAGAAGATAATTTATGACAAGATATTTCCACGTACGACTCATGAATTTGTTGCTGAACAACATAATCAAACGTCGAATTCATTTGATCAACCATTACCACCACCACCGAAAATGAAGAAGATAATTTATAACAAGACATTTCCTCGTTCGACTCACGAACTTATTACTGAAGAACATAATCATACCTTGGATTCTTTAGAGCGGCTATTACCACCACCACCGAAAATAAAGAAGATAATTTATAACAAGTCAATTCTTCGTCCGACTCGCGAACTTGTTATTGAAGAGCATAATCATACGTTGAATTCTTTTGAGCAGCCATTACCTCCACCACTGAAAGTAAAGAAAATAACTTATAACAAGTCGATTCTTCGTCCGATTCACGAACTTATTACTGAAGAACATAATCATACGTTGGATCCTTTGGAGCAACCGTTACCACCACCACTGAAAGTAAAGAAAATAACTTATAACAAGTCGATTCTTCGTCCGATTCACGAACTTATTACTGAAGAACATAATCATACGTTGGATCCTTTGGAGCAACCGTTACCACCACCACCGAAAATCAATAAGATAACTTATGACAAGACATTTCTACGTCCGACTCACGAACTGGTTGCTGAAGAACATAATCATACGTCGAATTCTTTAGAGCAGCCGTTACCATCACCTCCGAAAATAAAGAAGATAACTTATGAGAAGATATATCTACGTCCGACTCACGAACTGGTTGCTGAAGAACATAATAATACGTCGAATTCTTTAGAGCAGCCGTTACCACCACCACCGAAAATAAAGAAGATAACTTATGACAAGATATTTCTACGTCCGACTCACGAACTGGTTGCTGAAGAACATAATCATACGTCGAATTCTTTTGATCAACCATTACCACTACCATGGAAAAAAAAGAAGTTAACTGGTAATTTCAAATCAGGGAACACAATGAAACTGAAGTGTCATTCAATTCACATGAGGAAAAGTAAGTTTAATGTATTAGCATGAATACTATAACTTGTGAATTAAAATTTTAAAAATATTAGGAATACTGAAATATCTTTTGAAAGTTATATACCTGCAGAATGTTAGATAACACAAAAAAAAATTGTTTAAGGTTCGCATCGTCCGCCTGCAAAACTATCCGCAGCACATTACGTATGTTCAAAATGCGGTGGAATTTATCTTGGCTTGTACAGGTTAAAGCGCCATATGGGTGTATGTGGTGTGCCATCAGGTATGAAGTGTAAGTTTTGTACGCGTAGGTTTACGTGCAAGCGCTCCCTTTTAGAGCATTTAAAGAAAATCCATGACCAATGTATCGAGAAGGTGGTTGCGCCGGAAATCTCCAATGAAACAGTGTCTACGTCGAAGAGAAAAAAAAGAAAAAGTATGAAAATTAATTTTAACATATTTCTCGCTGAGCAAGAACGAAATAGTTCATTTAATTTATTTAATCTTTATGATTTTTCAAGATTGCAAGGCGCTACCAAAGAAATGGGGAAAAATGATTCGTAAGTTTTTATCTATTTTTTTTCATTGTACTATTGTATAATACCTACAATTTTTTTCTACACTTTTCGAAAAGGCAGAGTGTATTGCTCGCACAAGTGACTTTATACAAATTTTCAGAGGTACCAGAATTCATCATAATATATTGCTATAAATGCAATTCAAAGTACAGTTGGCTACCGGAATCCTACAATCGCAAGTGCGACCAGTGTGGCACAGCACTACAGATCCTCTGCAAGAAGTGCAATCATCGATACATAACGTGTTTGCGGATCGATATGCATATTCAGGGCACGTGCCTGCAGAGAAAGTCTTTACAATGCGAGTACTGCGATTACGTAGCGGACACGCACGCGAATCTCACAAGTCACGAAGACGACAAACACAAAGATATGAATGTCAATCCAGATTTTTACTGCTCCTTCATGTGCGGCCGCAAATTTAAGTATAGGGAAGCGATGTTAAGGCACGAGAAGTACTGCAGCCTGGAGCCCCACCTAAAATGTACGTACTGCAGCTTTAAGACCAAGTATTCTTCCGCTATCAGGATGCACGTGCAGCAGCATATTCTAGTCGAGAGGAGATCGACGGCGATCACGACGGACACGAAAAGTGATGAATTTGGGATTACAGGTGAGGCGATCATTCTCATTACAAAGGACTGAAAAAATCGCGTGCAACATTGTTTGATTTCTTTTGTTTTGTACAAATAATGCGTATAGAACTCATAAATTAAAAACATCTTTTCAGAAAGTACATCGAAGGAATCTGCCACAGACGTAGACTCGAAAGAGGTTGAAAAGGAACAATTTGATAGTAAGTTATTGATTTTTCATATGTCAACTACTCTGATTACCTAGATTAAATATTAAAGTAACATTCATGTAGCAGTGTTAATTTCGATACACCCTTAAATAGTATCTGAAAATATTTCTTACTTCTTACTCAAACTAATAATGTACTTATTTCACAGAATTGAAAAAATACATCGTGGGCTGCTGCCCGAAATGCCAATCTATAATTGAGATGTCGGATGCAACAATCAGCAAATGCTGGACGTGTTTTACGCCGTTGATGTACAAGTGCAGAATGTGCTGGGACGCTAAGAATACATATTACCAAGTGCGCGTCCATGTAACCCGATGCCACGGCGAAAAGATCTACACCTGCTCGAAATGCAGCAAAAAGTACTCCTACAACAGCGACCTGAAGAAGCATATGCAAACCTGCTGTGTGGAGCCGAGCGTCGAATGTAAGCTGTGCCACTTCCGCACCCATCGCGAGGCAAGTCTCCGGCTGCACATGCGGCGCAAACATCCACCCGCATCAAAACCACTATATCGTTGCTTCAAATGCTCGACAACGTTCACGACCAAAGAATCTCTGATGCGTCACGTCCGTATCTATTGCGGTATACCTGCCCACCTGAAGTGCGACCACTGCGACTTCATGACCAAATCCAAGTTCAGCTTAAAGAGGCACCTGCAAAGCATACACGTCAAGCTGTTCATAGATTCCGAATTGCTTTGTAAGTTCTGCAAAAAGAAGTTCAGTAATGCATTCTCGTACGAAAAACACATCCACTGGTGTCAGGATAATTTCACGATTCTATAAAAAGGCGCTCTTGTTCATAATTGACTTTGTACTTCTGCTCCGATTGCGAGAAAACGAGAAAAGGCATCTATAAAAGTTGACCTGTGATATAGTTCTAACAGGAAATGTTACCGATATTTAGTTTACGAACGATACGATAGGGCTCTAAGCAGTGTTCTTGAAAGTGATTCCTAAAGAAAAAAGGGTTTCAGCTGGAGACCCTTATTTTTTATAATATACCTAATCCCTTTCTGCCAAATGCCCAATTTTCAGGCTCGAATCGATACTTTGCCTTGATTAATTTCTAACGGAATATTCTTAAAACATCTTCGAAAAACTTTATTGTTTTGTTAAGTTTAAGTTTATTCTTATTGAAAAATCCTATTAGTGATAGAAATTTACGATCAATTGTAATATGTTTTTTTATAATCAATAAAAACTGCGGTTTTTCATACTTTTTTTTAGTTGTGTATACTGTAGCAAAAGTAATTTTGTAAACTTTTTTTATGTTGTTTAGATTGTAATGTCATTAGAAAAAACAAATTGTTTTAGTGCAGGTATAAATAAGATCATATAGTGTTAAGTACATTTTATATAACAAACAATATGTTCTTAAAAAAAAAAGTAATAAACTTCATCAACAAATATTTTTATCCTATTTAAAATTTTCATTATTTGATGTTCATTCATTGCTAATTGTAAATATATAAATATATATATGTACATACATAATATTTAAGGCAATTATTGTATTAAATATGATAATATATGTGTATTACGAGTTTATGCTTTATTACCGTAGATAAAGATTTATTTGAGATCTTTTGAATTAGAGTGCGTTCCCTAATTTACAGAGATAACCTAATACAAATTCAGTGAGTTATATGAGCGCTCGGCGCTCAGCGCAGCTGATCGGTGAGTATCTCAATCTTTGGCAGCGATAGTCGCCGTAAGACTGTAGAGTGTAGTATAAGACAGTCGCTTAGTATAGGGAACATACTTACCGTAATGGAAAATACAAAAACTATTACAATACAATTATAGGAAAGTATATAGGTATCTGCAGCATATGCTCTCTTTATAAGTAGTAGGTACACGCTTGTGTATACAAGTTACCACACGTGTGTAAACACTTGTGTTTTTATTGATAGAACGTAATCGTCCGCTGCATCAGTCGTTATCGAAAGTGTATACATTTAAGTGAATGCAAAAGTGTTTACTAGTGAAAAGTATTATGCCTTTAAAGGTTCGTTTCGGGAAGTACTACAATTCTGATAATCTAATTATACGGAGAGTTGTTTGTAGCTAGATTTGTGTACAGTGTAGGTTATATCTACGCGTAGATCTCATTTTACGCACTGATTTTTAATTTTATGCTAATAAAAGTATTCAATGAAATCAAATATACATAAAAACTATTGATATAGCATTGTTGGTTTACTAAAACTAAGCTTAACACATTAAATATAACATCATTTGTTTATAATAGTTTGCTATTTTGTGTAGCTTCTAAGTGTTATTTGAGTACATTGTAATATTACAATATATCTACTTTTAATATCATTTTTAATGGTTTGCATACCTAAACGTTATTGAAATCAGATACTGAATACTTGCAGACAAAGTAATTCTGAAGAAATTCTCAAGTTTTCAAAATCAGTGTATCAGCTTTATTTTCATAAAAGTTTCTAATCAGTTTTAGTTGTTGAAAAACATTTAATAATCTTTAATATAATTATGAAGCTTCATATTATGAATTTTTAACTAATTAATTTCATATTTATAGATAATAAAAATTAACACATAAAATGAATGGTCGAGGCGTATAAAAAGATGATTATTAAAACGACGTCAACTTTAAAAAATTCTCATGTAAAGGATAAGCGAGCTTCAAACTGATATTGGAAAATGGATAAACATTTAGTATTAAAATATATGAAATCTCCCATAGGTAATCAATTTTATATGATAATAGATGCATAAAATATTATAGAAAAATAACTTAAATTATCAAAATCACTTTTTAAAACTGATATATTAAATAGAAACTAATTTTTATCTTATTTTGGAGCATAAATATTTTTATATAATTTAAAATTTTTGTTAAAGTTCTTTTAGAGAGACTTCCTATTAAATATAGAAATAATTCATTAGCTAAAAAAGGTATCAGGATAGTCAACGCAAGATACGATACTGGTAAGTGAATTGAAATGAAGCAAATTTATTTGTTTATTTATTTATTTATTTCCAGAGTAATGTATAATTATTACATAATTTTCAATAATACTAATATTACATTACAAAACAGTATTTATTTATCAAATATTTAATTTAGGTTTTGAACATGTTCTGTTGTTACATCAAGATGTTAATAAATTTTGACTAAAATTGTAAGATTTGTTCTGATATTTATAAAAATAGTAATTGAACTAAATATTTGTTTTTACAAAAATTATTTTAATAATTTTTAAATTTTGTAGTCCAGTAATGTTTACAACATGTATACACGTATGTGTTTGTAAACATTCAGTAATTTAAACTAATTTTAAACTATTTCGGAATTAATCATGTTTTAAGAGAATTTGTATGTCCTGAAATTTATTTTATTTAAAATTAAGAAAAAAAAGTATTAAGCGACAGTGCCGACGACAAACCGACCAAAATATAAACGATGACATAGTTACACATAAGAAAATTAAAGAAAATTTTTCTCTACAGATATATTGACATTTCGACTAATCTCTATAACATCTCTACATTCTATATTTTTATAACTTTTTTTTCGGCTAACAATAATATTTGGTTTTTATTTTGTTTTATTTCAAACTATTAGTTCAAAGGATTACCTTTAATTTTTATATTTGTTATCTGTTTCGTTCATTCATTCAATAAGTATATAGCAAGTGATATCGCTACTAATGTAGATTAGTCCCTCAGCCAAATGTTCATATAGAAATCCGTACGAGATATAGGTACAGTGTAATAACATAAACAGGTTTACACGCGTACTACATTTTTTGCAATGTATTTGCTCTCACTCGACGGTCATTATAAGTCATAAAAAAATATCCGTACGGACGAAGAAATCGTGCACGTGGTTACGCTTTCTACGCTGGAAGTATAACTCCAGAGCTGATCTCTAAATAGAAAGACTCCCGTGAAGAACTCGTTTGGCTTTGTAGACAACTTTTTTCATATATAAATTCAATATTAAAAGAAATAATATTATAGATTTCATTGTTGATTTCGCATCAATTATCCGTGAACCGGATACATTTTCAAAAAATAATGAAACATGTTATTTAAAAATGCATATAAAAATCAATAAATTTTTTATTGCAGAAGATGAAACTAAACGTGAAATCATTAAAAAATCTCCAAACGAGTGCACGAATGAAATTTACGAAACGATTAAAACTGATACAAACTCGAGTAGGTTATTTCAAATATTGCATAAAGAATAATTAGTTTTTTAATATTGGACATCGCTAAATAAAGTTATCAATTTCATTTTTAATTGCAGATAATGAAACAATCAGTATTAATGATGAAAATGCAGCAATGAAAGATTGTCATCCCAGTGAAACACAAATAGATGTAATAGAAGGTGACTAATTTACTTCAATAAATGTATATTTTTAAAAAAAATCAATCGGATTAAATTTCAAAGTAATATTTTTCGATCATTGTATCAGTTTCAGAGACAGAACAAGTAAAAAGTGATGATGATCTTAGCGTTGTAACGGATGAAAATATGTCTAGTTTAGTAGAAGGAAATGGAGATGAATGCATGGAGATGGAATCTTCCAAAACAGGAGTGAATGTAGATGCTGATGAATGTTATTATGGTAAAATTTTCCTTTAATCACGAAACGAATTTTTAAACAAAAACCTTACCGACATGACTATATTTTGCACATTTTGGTTTTAGTAAAAGAACTGCTTGGATTTATAGAAAAATGAAGACATCATTGCATGGGCCATAATGTATCATTTCGCAAAGATTCAGCCAAATATTTAAATACTGCTGGAAATGGAATTTCCACAAAAATTTCACGTTCGAAGATTTTGTGGAAATACCATAATTTCCAGTAGCCATTAAATATTTGACTGAAACTTTGCGAAAATAAACTGGTAGATTATGACTCGATTAAGTGCTATTATGTCTTTATTTTCCAGAAATCCAAGTATAGTTTTTTACTAGAATCAAAATACTGTAATGTCGGTAAGGAAGGACTATCAGTATCCCCTTAACGAAAAATGCTCATTTAATTTTTTTTTTAATTTTAATAGTTGATGAAGGAAGAGATATTTTATTAATCTGCCAGGATTCACCACCTCAGATAGAAATTGATGATAATAAAGATTATGTGGATTCGAATATTGGTAACAAAACAATACAGCAATGATGTTGATTGAGTTTTACCATTATTTTTAATAACTTATTAATAGTATCTCTGATTTCAGTTGGCGATGTGACGGAAGTAATGTATGTAAATGATATTACTATTGAAGGTATACATTTTTTCATATTTAATTTTGCATATACATGCATATTATTAAGTAATAATTAAATTCTTAGACAATGATTCACCTGGAAGTCGAGAAGAATTTAATCAAGCTATTAATAACTATCTGAGTAGAATACCCGAAATAGTGGATATTGCTGATGATTCTGGTATGTTATAATTTTAAAAGAAATATTCAGTTAGTCAATCAAATAAATAAGAAGTCATTACATTTCTGTTACGTTCGCAGATCCAGAAGTAATAAGTTTAGAGGATGAAAATTTTATGATTGACAACAGTCAAAATTTACTGCCTTCTACCGTACAAAATGAGCATAATCATACAATGACTGCTTTAAAAGCGAAGCTGCAGAGTCTAAAACATACAAGCACGAATAAATATTTAAATAGTGGCAAAAGCAATTCAGCCGGAGACGCTCCAAAAAATTCAGCGTATAAAACATTAAGTAAGTCTTATATTTATCAACGATTTTCGGTCAGTGCGAAAGCACATTATTTGAAAATAAGAACGAAGCTGTAACATCCCATTTTCAGCGGAAAGATTTGCGAAGTTTTTCGAAGTTTACTGCTTCGCCTGCAGATCGACTTTCCCCAAGACGGTGGGTCGCATCGAAAAGAACTGTCTAACTTGCCAAGCCTCGAAGCTCAGGATCCGCTGCATCACTTGTAAAAAAGACTATGCCCACTGCGCGGGCCTCATCCGCCACCTGATCCAGAGCAGATCCTGTCTACCGGAGGAGAATCGAAGTACCATACCGACGCAATACCATCACTGTCCGTATTGCGACTACAAGGCCGCGAAGAAGTGGTTCATCAAGCAGCACATACTGATACACACCCAGCCCCATTTAGTCGAGTTTTACACCTGCTCCAAGTGTTCCAGGTCTTACAAGCAAAAAGACTTGCTGAGGCGCCACGAGAGGAATTGCGGCGACAAACCCTGGCTTATATGCAGCTTCTGTACTTTCACGACGCGACACGCATCCACCCTCGCCGTCCACATGCAGCGCCACGTGATCGGAGCTTCGTCGGATGCTAATAATCAACCGTCTATAGCTCCACTGGATACCGAAATCGTTCCCTCTGTTAATTCCAATATCGCCGAGTGCGTCAAGCAGCTGATAAATCAGGAGAACGTCGAAAGCCGTAAGTTTTTTCAGATCAGCTTTTTTCTAAATCCAGTCCAGAAAACGCGTTCTTTGTCTTTAGGCAGATGTGTGGCACTGTTTTTCAGGTTGTTGCATGCATTGGATTTTTTTTTCTAGGGGGTCGGTAACCCTTATCTATAATTTCCTAAAGCACATTTTACAGATAGTTCTATTTCTATTCGCTGAAACATGTAATATCACAAGCCAAAACTAAAATCTTTCCAGTCATACAAGAGTCTATCGAAGCCTGTTGCTCGAAATGCAAGAAAGAAGCCGCGGAGACCGATTACAAATGCCGCAGGTGCAGAGGTTCGCTCCTCTACAAGTGCAAAAAGTGTCAATACAGGAAACCCGAGTACGGCGAGCTACGGCTCCACATCGAGCACAACCACATGAAGCGCTACACAAGCTGTCCGAGATGCGCCAAGAACATCCTCAATCTTCGCGAGCATCTCACGATATGCGGCAAAGAGGCCCACCTGTTCTGCAATCTCTGCAGCTTCAGCACCAAGTACAAGAACAGCTTCCGCAATCACATGGTATACATGCACTCCGGGGTCTTGGCCGAGAAATCAACGCGATCGCGAAACAAGTTCACCTGCGGCTATTGCACCTTCAAGACGCAGCGCAAGATCAGCTTGGTGAGGCATATTCAGCTGATGCACGCGGCAGCCTATACCGATGTCAACTTCGATTGCAGTAAGTGCGGCAAAGACTGCAGGAACGTCTACGTTCTCCAGAAACACGAAGCGACATGCAAACTCTAACTTATCGGCTAACGATTTGTACGATCAGCGACCTAATCCGTATGTATTAGTGGTTGTTTACCCCAGTATTCATTTATACTTATGCTGTGCATTTAAGCTTACATTTTCTATAGTATTATATCAAGCGCGTGTATGAAAGCAAAGCACTGAATTTAGGACTTATATGCCAACGGAAAAATACTCAATTATTATTTTATATGATCTAGCAGATAAGGCAAAAGGGCTTTATTATAATTTTGAGTTGAGATAAAGCTTTATAAAACCAAATAAATGATATGCAGGTCTTTAACGAAGAACCTACTTTTTTTTAAAGAGAAATATATCTATTTTATATAATAAAATTGGCAGCTATTGTACATTGTAGGACGCATGATATTAAATATACAAATAAAAAGACTACTTTTGTCGACTGAACTATACTATAAACTCAATCAGAGTACCACTATTATTAAGAGACTGTAAGACCGATCAAAATATATTTATCATTTTATGATATTAAATGTGACTGAAATTAATATTTCGAAAAAAACATGACACTAGGCATTTATGATAAGCATTTTTAAAACTCGTATATCAACTGCATTTATGGACATATATATATATATATATATAGTACATCGATATTGCAATACTTAAAGTTACGTATTAAATCTAGAAAAAAAGAGATTTCGTGATGCTGATCTCAGTCTTACAAAATAGGATTCTTTAAGAACTCCGAAAAAAGACTTTAAATACATCTGTCGAGGCTTACAGTGGCTCAACAAAGCAAATGTAATATTTTTATAGATGTGCTGATGTCATTCGGCTGAGTCTTGGAGCCGATTAACACCAGCGTATCTATAAAAATATTATATTTACTTCATTAACAAACCCGCCTACACGCCGAAGACCTCTGTCGCTGATTAGCACCAAGTGGGAACATAACCAGAGCGACGATAGAAAATATAATATATATATATATATATATCTGACATAATAATATTTAGTTATACATATTTGGAAGTCGCCAATGACGCATTACGAATCTATATCTTCCAAGAAAGATCTCAAAATCAAGCAAATGATTTTGGATAATTTAAGAAATAATATTACGTATATTTTTTGCGACATTACAGAATACAAAAATTTATATATATACATATATTGGAACCAGAAATCTATATTTATAAAATATTCGAGATTTCCAGTTTGCTTCACTCCATATAACTTATTATTTTATAATATAAGATAAACTTTACTGTATATCCTTTTGTATAGTCTTGAATCATTTTAATAAATCTTTTTTAAAATCTCATATCATCGTTATTTACTAATACCTAAACTCTGTAAAATTCAACGATTAAAAAGAAATTTCAGCTGCTACTTTTTGCGCACGATAAAACACACTCCCAAACATGTTTCTTTTTAATCCCAACGAAGCCACCCTAAAAAAAATCAATATAAATAAAACGAAAGGAAATGTCACACTTACTTTCCAGCGATTATGCGGCCAATTTAATGAAAAAATTCCACCCACCCCAGGCGCACACACATAATTCACGAATGACAATCTCTCTCTCTCTTTCGGTCGCGCATTCGTGCAATTAGCTCTGCTCGATCATGTACACACATACACGTATACATACAGATTCAAGTGGCTAGTGGCCCCTCTACCAAAAAAGAGCGACATAGAGAAAGAGAGGAGAATCGCGAAGCCATCAAACGATGACAAGATAGATATCCGCGCGTCACCTCTTGCTCTCCTCCCCCTTCAAAAAAAAAAAAAAAAATCAAAATTGCTCATTCAGGCCGACGAACATCAATAACATTTTTTCCTATAGCTCCGACGCGCGTAGCCCCTCGAGAGAGAGAGAGCTGGCCAACCCCCGAAAACACAGCGTAAAAAGCATAACTGCACGCGTGTAATAACCTCGGCCGATGCGTACATGCATGCACGTGTGTGTCGACTCTCTCGGCGAAGTGGCCGCACGCGCGCTCGTCCGTGTGCGGAGAGAACGACGTTTAAAATGGTTATATAAGGGGGTTCGACGCTGTAGCCGTCGCTGCCGCTGTTGGGCGCATTCGTCACATTCATAACATCAGTCGGTGCAATAAAAGTCACCGGCTCGCCTCTCCCAGCCTCTCACCCTCACCCGACCCGACGTCCTGTGCGCGTGTATACATCGCTTTCTGACCTTATTATATACGCGCAGGGCGAAAGTGCGCGTGCGAGAGAGGGGGAGAGAGATAGTACGAAGGGATGGTTATATACGAACGCAGGAATTCAAAACGCGCGGAGATGGCGAGGAGAGGATGTGGCGCGCATTGTCATATAGGGCGGAGCACCGCCGTTGGTTCAATTTTCTCTCTCTCTCTCTCTCTCTCTCTCTCTCTCTCTCTCTCTTCGCTATATACCTTTCTTCTTTTTTTTGCCCCTGTGTATAACCTCTGTTTCGTGTGCGTATGTGTGTGTGGAGGCGGAGGGTTTGGTTGTGCGGATAAAACGATAAGCGATTCCGCAATCGTGTATACGATATTCTCGTTATTTTTTTCCCTTCCTCTCGGCTGTTTTTATTTGCTTTTCCTTCCGCGGGATTCTTTGCTAATTTGTAGTTTAATTTGTATATATGTGCTCTCGACGTTTACGTCCTTTGTCCGTCCAATTTGATGGATCGTATACGTATCGCTGCTTTTTTTTTGTTTGGCGAATCAAATTATTTCGCAGATTTCGAATGTTAGTTTGATTTTATAAAGTATTTCAAATTCGAAGTTACTTTTGAAAAAAATGCGTTATTTTAAAGCGCATTAGAATAGTAGGGGGAAAGTTGGGTATACCGCAACTTAGATTCGTTCACTTCGTTTGCGGAAATGAAGAATTTCGTTCAGCGCGAGATCTACTTCATTCAATAGTCAAATATATATTTCATTTTGAAATGCAATCAAATTCTACTTTGGATGCTCGAAAGTCAAAGCACGCGACCTATAACGAAAAGTTCAAATAAGCCACGTTATAACAAAGGATAAACTAACAAAAAGTGATAATGCAGGCGCGTTAATATAGGAAAGCGCCGCTGGTCCCCCAGCTAATAATCGACCCGTCGCTTCACCAGCAGCAGCAGCAGCAGCAGCGGCATGAGCAGCATCCCTCCTCATCCACAGCTAACTCCTCCTTAAGTAAGTTTTCTAATTATCACTATATCATCTGCGTCTCGTAACTCTTCTCTCCACACTCGCACACACACACATACGTATACCCACCTAACCTCCAAGACTATAACGGTCCAGCGTAGCAGCGAACCGCTAAAGAAGAAGTACCGAAAAAGCGAGACGGAGGAGAATGGATAAAAGCTATATATAGGGGCAGGAGGAAGCGGGAGAGAGAGAGAGAGAGAGAGAGAGAGTCAGAGGGCAAAATCAATGTTGGCCCAAGCTCGCAGCACGCGTACGACACAAAGAGAGCGAGAGCCTAGACTCTCGGTCTCTCTTCCGCAGCTCTGGATATCCATTAGCCTTCGCCTTCCCGCGCTCCCGCTGCTATCCCTGCTTCCATCGTGAGCTTTCGCTGCTGGAGAGTAGGAAGAGCTTGGGAGGAGGTGGAGGAGGAGGAAAACTCGTGTAGCGATATTAGAACGGCTCCAATTAACGTGTATACGCTCGCTCCTGTTGCGGAGGATGTTTGCCGTGTATACGCGCGGGGTACACTGGTTGCCAAAAGCTTGCGGGATTGTTAAAAACTCCTGTGGCGACGCTTCGAAATTTTTCTCCTGTTGATGACTGCCATGATGTACTGGACTTTTGTGTTCATTTTGGATGATTGCGGCTTTGATGTTTTTTTTTTTGGTTCTAAATCGAAAGCTCGTTATAAGCACTCATCCGAAGGTTATTATGGATTCGATTTTTCTAAAAATCATGAAATAACGTAATATATATCTAAATATATATATATAAATAATAAAAATAAATATAAATATATGTAACAAATAGATGTGCCAGTAATGTATATCTAAATATGTTTCTGCCTGACCGAATTCGGTGACTATCTACTTATTTTATTTACATCTTTTTTGGCGGACTTAATCTTTCTTCTTCTACTTTCGCTTTATTCAACATATCAGCATGAGTCTTCTATATTATTTTTTAGAAAAAATTATCTGCATCTTAACGATAGGTTGGTTTCCGTGAAAAAGAGTCAAGTTCCTAATATTTTTTAAAAGGTTCCTCATACATGATTATATATATATTGTAGAGAGGTAAAAAATCAAATTCAAAGCATTGTATATATGAAACATTCACCAATTCAATATTCATGTCTATACGTACAAATCGCAACTCTATTACTAAAAACGTCATTGATAAAATCGAAGATCGCGCCTCTGGACAATGATACCCAAAGCTCATAAATCCCGTGGAAAAATCATCTCGCGCGTAATCGAAAATGGGACTAAATCATCGATAGACTGCTGGGTCGGCGTAATAAGCCTCGGCAAGCGGCAAAATGAAGCTCTCTGCTCTCTCGGACGCGCGCTAAACTTTTTGCCGGCAGTGTATGTGCGCGCGCTCGCTCTCTCCTCGCTCACGAGACCCGACGACCACCGCGGGAGGAGGAAATCCCGAGCTCTGCACACGCGGGGGGGTAGCCGTCGCGATTATGATTCGCTGTCGGCTCTTCCGCTCGGCTCGTGGCTCCACCCACGCGCTCGCCCCGGAGACGTCTCAATTCCCTCCTATAACCGAGCTTTCCGTCTCTCTCTCTCTCTCTCGTACAGCTTTGCTTTATAACGGAGGATGCAGGTTTCGACTCTTGCCCCTTTGCCGGCGCCGCTTTTTATACCCTCCCGCCTCATTTTTTCGTAACTCAATTTCGCGCTCGACCATACTTTTTTTGTTCGCCTCTTTTAATCTTACTTCTCTTAATATGCGCCGACTGTAATAATTCCTGCCTTCGCCGCCGCGGCGTATATTCATGTTTTTTCTGCTTTCATCACAAGTCCGTTTAGTGAATACTCGCGGCGCTCGCGGGTTTGAAACTTTTTAAATCATGACGATTAAATGAAATCGGCCGCTCTTGCTGTAGTTGCACAGAGTAACATTTTATTTGTTTTGATTGATGAATTTTGTATGCGCAATTTGACAAAGCTCGTAGATATGTCGAGCGCATATTTGTCCAGAGTGTGTATAGAATCTCGATAATATACCGTTCTAAAGATTCTATACCAATTATGTTTTTCTCTTAATTGTTATAGGTAGTTTGATTAGAATAATTATTTTTTAATAAATAAAACAATGTATTTTTCTAAGAGGCTATAGAATAGTTGCCAATACATTTGCAGCTACACAACTTAAAATATAAGTGAAATTTCACTTTAGGCATCTGACATCTTTATTTTTATCATTTTCTTCCTTTCACATTTGCTATTATTTATATTTTCATCGCCAATTAGATGAATTTCCCAAAAACGTTGCAGTTCAACAAAGCAATAAATTAAGCAACTTCCAATCCTCGATTAGCATCGCTGATCCTCATCGAAACGATGACGAAACAAACTCATCAAGCCTCCCGTATACATCGCAACAAACTATTTAAATAAACCATAAAGCAGAAGCTGGCCGTCAGCGAATGCACGTAAACGAAATAAAAGCGAGACAGGCCAATTATTATGCCTCGGCCAATCCAGCGCTTGGCTGTACATCCACTCTTCCCTCCTGCCACCGCTGCTGCTGCTCCTCGAAAATCCTTTCGCGGCCATTTCTCTCTTTCGCATTATAATATCTCTTTTAGTCGCGATATGACCTCTTCCCCCCTCTCTCTCTGCCACTTTTGCGCGCATGCGTCTCGAATGCCCGCTTATTATTTTGCGCACTTTTCACTTGATGAACGTTTTATCCCGTTGTATAATATACGCTAAGTTTTCTTGCTTTTTTTGCGCGACAGCGTGTAATTATTAGGATTCGGAAAAGGAGAAGTGGAAGAGGAGGAGGAGCTTTTGTCGTGTTTTTATGGTCGCTACTTGTGTGTTTGTGTGAGTATTCGGTACAAGGACTCATTGAAATTTCACGGCTTTTAATATGAAAGTTATTACAGCGTTTGAGAATGTCTTATTCTTACTTTTCTGTGGCCTCTGTTTTTAATTAGACACTTTGCTGACGTTTATAAATAGCCTTTTGTTCGATGAGTTGGAATGTAAGCTCCTCGTCTTCATTGTTTCGAGGAAAATGTATTATTCATTTAGAAGGAATTTTCGGCATACTTCGCTAATTATACAGTACATTGCACAGAAATAAGTAATTTTTTCAAAACGTTACCTCACCGAAATGAAAATTCCGATGTAATATAGTTTCGGAAATAAAGACTTATGCTGTCCGACTGCATCTGGATTTCATCTACTTATCTAATTCCTACTATTTTTATTACATTGTATATAGTTTGTAAACTTTCAACACTTTAGACATTGTTTACTTGAGCTGAAAAACTTAATGATTTTCATGTAAAAGATGATTCCGTTATTTAATTTTACGTATAGAATTTCTTTAATCTTGACGAAATACTTTTTTTTAATCATACAAAACAACGAAGCCAATTAGTTGCAACGTTTTTTTATCTTTTACGAGATTATTGATGTTATAACTCGACTGCAGCCAGCGAGGGTATCTCGGTATGTATTCGCGAGCATGCGTACTTTGTGTTGTACGGTATTATACGCGAACGTATACGGATATTAATTCCGATATTACGCTACCATTTTATTCGGGAAAAATAAAATGCGTACCAGGAATAATAATATTTCATCCTTGGAAATGAGTTTCTTTTTTCGTGACTGAGATTCGCTTACAATGATTTTTTATAAAAATGAAATAAAAAAAACAAGTGTTTGTAATATGGAAACGTATATTTGATTCAAATCTTGAAATTGGAAGTTTCATAGTCGAACTTTATTTAATCTGATTATAGCAGATTAACAAAAATCCTCTTTTATCAATTCCTTAACCTTTAGACTGCCGGAGAATCAATATATTGACGCACCCCATGATCGACACTGTGTATGATCAATCATTGATATAAGGTACCTTAAATACCAGTTTTCTGAGGGCGATATGCTTTTCCAAATCCCGGCAGTCTAAAGGTTAATCCCACTTACTTATCCAGCTTACGATTAAAATTTGTATCAATGCTGGACTTATTGAAAGCAGCATATTTGCTTAAAATACCGGCTGGTATTAAATCACAAGTGCGATATAAAAAATTAAAAAAAGTATCCTCCATATATTATATGACTAAGCATTATCTATAGCTTTACACGTGTACCACATGAACATCCGCAGAATAAACCACATTCTCAACTGACAATGACTCGGGCAAAACACAAACAAAGCACAGCTCGATCCCTCGAAGCTGCAATTCGTCATCCGGGGAACAACGAAAGAGCGCAACTATCTGCCAAATAAAACTCGACATAAACACACACACATAGGCCTTGTTGGAGAAAAAGCCTAAAGCCACCCGCACCCCCTCATAAATCCGCGCATACTTTCATCCTCGTTTATAACCTCCCAAACAGGCTACTTAACCTCTATAACGTCGCGTTAGCGCATGCAACGCTATAGAAATAGCAGCCCCTCATTTTGGCCTTCAGGGGAGTGGGTCTCCGCGCTTCGGCACGGGTGAAAAGTAGCGTAGCGACGGCGGCGGCGGCGGTGGCGGCGGGAGCATCAGACGAAAGCGAAGAATCGCAACTATTTCATTTGGAGCAGATTAGACGGATTAGCGACCGACGACGACAAAGCCAGTCCCGTCGCGTTCCTATCCTCCCCCCCTCTCTCTCTCTCTCTCTCTGTGTGTGTGTGTATGTATCCATTCCCTTTTTCTCTACAGGATCTAAAGTGACTGCCGGTGCTCTCGTGTGTATCAAGAGTCACGGGGGTGGACGGGATGCTTCTGTTATTTCGCTCGTTCATTATTTGCCTCCCTTAATTTCGACCATCTCTCTAATCTTTCTTGCTTTTGCAAACGAGACTAGAGCGGGACTGGCAGCTGCGAAACAGTTCTTGCATTATACCTACGCGCGACGTTTTTCTTCCCGTCCCCCTCCCACGCGTGCGGCGCGTTATATTGACTTGGAACCCGGACGCTATATACTGCATTCCTTTTTTACGAAAATGCTTGCGCTGTGTATATATGTGTGTGTATAAGCGCTTTTTCGCCTGGCTTTTAATGAAAATGATGCTTTGATAAACAGACGAAACGGGATTTCTGGGACTTTGGAATGTGGCGGAAACTTCGAGAGTAGCTAGGGATGAGATTGAAAAGTACTGGAAACTTGGCTAGATGAAAACATTTTTTCTTTATCTAACGCACGAAAAGCTTTTTAATAAACATTTTAATACTACTGCATGTTTATTTATGTACTAGTGTCTCGTCGTTTTTGTAATTACAAAAATCTCTGCATTTTTAATACAATTATACATCCACAATTGTAGCTCATCATCCCTTTGACATTTAAATATATATTTTATCCAAGCAATATATTCATTATTTGCATTATTACCCGTTGGGAGAATGAAAGTGGATAAAAATACAGCGCTGCAACAGCGAGTATAGATTTATGAATTTCGTCGATAATTAATGATCGCTATTTGATTAAAATCTCTTTGTAGCACCGATATCTTTTTCTCTCCCTCCCTCTCTCTCTCTCGCTCTCTCACTCACACACACACACACTTTTTCCTGCAAAAATAACTGGCCTCTCCCGGGGCAGAATTTTTATACAGGTTTAATTAAATTCAATCAAAGCCTTTTTTTCGCAGAATGACGTAAACAAACGCCTTTTTGAAATTAATTAAAAAATACCTTCATAAGCCTGGGCTGGAGCTACAAAAAAAAAAGAACGATGAGAGGCGCAATGCACATGCGCATAGTGAATTGCGCGGAGGCTTGAATTGTTCATTTTGAAAGCTGCCCGGGGGGGTCGGGGCGACGTCAATCGTGTATATATGAAAATCTTGTGCTTTGTCGTGTCCCGGCGGAATTAATAAGCGACTTCTTGAGCCGCCGAGTTCTACGATAGCAATCGAGAAATTATGTAGCCGTGCAATATTCGAAAGAACGAAATATCCTTCTTATCGTGATAAAAGCGAGATGAGATTTCTTTCGGGTGACAATCACTTCATTTCGTACTTATATCACGTTTCAATGATTAACTCGGGACGAATTTCCTCCTTAACTTTTAATGAGAAATCACGTTTGCCGCATCATGGAACCTGCCACGTAAATAAGCAGTCGGAAAAACACTTGCAACCCTTTAATCTCATTGATAGCATCGAAATTTTTCAGCTCGACGATCAGACATTTATCGAGCCGGTGGAAAGGAAAGGTTGAGCTATGGCGAATACATTTAGCGGACAATCGGATTACGCATCGAGTTCGCAAACCCTTTGCAGCCGTTTATTGGCTGTTATCGGCCCGAGGGAACGCGTTTCGATATCAATCGCTTTAACAGCACTGGATCAACGTCGTTAAAACTCGTATCTGCGTTGCTATATCTTGCTCCGGGAATCGTTAGCTTTCTTCGAGGATTCTAGCTGTTGTTTTTCACAAAAATGTATACACTATCAATTTATCGAGAGCATGGAATCTTTACCGTGATGTTTAAACAAAATGAGCGCAAAACTTTAGCGGAGGTCCCAAAAATACACATTTAGAATGCTAGGAAGATAGTTAACGAATCTTGCATTTTTTAAAATTAGCCTTAACAAACTTAATTTTGCAATCTTCATTTTTCCCCAAAAGCCGTCGGTAAATAACACGCATTTAAAACCGATTGCGCAGCTATGTCATTAAAACGCATACGGAGCTCATAATCGATTGATATACGCGTAAAGACAGAGAGAGCGAGAGAGAGAGAGGAGTACACTGCACACGCACGCATGTACATGGGGTGCGCGCATGCAGCTATGGCCAAATTGGTATGCGGATATCAAACGTTTGAGCCGCTTCGTCTCCCTCTCTCTCTCTCTACGATTTAATCGTCTATTTCCCTATGCTCTCATCCCCTAATAGGCGTCTCAAGGTAAGCGCGGTTGCTCTACCCCCTCTTCTCTCTCTCTCTCTCTCTCGCTCGCTGTGTCCCGGCAACCCGCCGATAATAAGCTTTCGCCCCCTTCTCCCAGCTGCAGCCTGGTAATTCAAGTTTCAGGCCGCCAACCCTGTAATACGGATTCGCCTCGCATGAGCATCAGCCGGTATATACACGCGTGTATGTGTGTATAACACCGGGGAATATGGGGGGATGTTTCGAGATGGTTTACGATGTGCGGTTCAAGGGATATGAAAAGTACATCGCTATGATGGGCAAGTGGCTTATTGTCTCGCTGTACGACAGGTTTCGTTTCTTTTTAAAGCCTCTCGGGGGGAGGACAGTGGATCAGCTATGATAAGCCAGTCGCTAAGCCAGTGCTGATTTAGTGCAAGTGAATTATAACGATCTTGCGTTAGCTATCGATTATCGCGACGCGTATCAGCTGTAGCTTCAAATATATCTATAACTCGCGCACAGAGTCTATTATTGTTTATCGCGCAGACAATCTTTAATTTTCGATAACGAGTTGAATCGAAGCTTTCGTGCAAATCCACAATGAGCCGATCGGAATCTTAATTAGCTGAATAAAGCTTACGAAGCTCTTTTTTTCCCCGCGTGCAACCGTTAAGCGGACGTGTGAAGGATCCTCGAGCAGCCGAACAAAGCGAGCGTAGATAGAGGCACAGAGGGAAAAGGAGCAAAACACGAGAGCAAAGGAGAGCGAGAGAGCGAGAGAGGAGAGAAAATTCCGAGGCACGCGCACCGACACCCGTCGCTGCCGCCGCTGCTGCCGCTGCTGCTGGTCTCCCTCTGAAACGACGTCATCCCGCGTCTAAGACGGCCTCGCCGCTGCTTTGGTAATTAGGTGCCAACTAACGACGACAAGGTTATTTAATTAGGACGCTTAAGCGCGGGCCTAGGAGCAAGACGAGCCTTATTATGACGCGATTTCCACGCTCTGCGCCAGTCAACATAGGAGAGGCTGCCTGAGGAGGGAGGGCCATAAGATCCTTAGACGAGTTTTTGCGACGGTGGAATTAAACGAAAAAGACGTTGGCTGAGCGTTTAATTGGGCCGGTATCTTTAAGACGTTTCACACGCTTTATGCGATGTCTTAAAGCTTATTTCCGGGGGGAGATGTTTACCTTTTTTTTCTCTTTTCGGCAGGGGGTGTCGATGATTCAAATGAAAGAGAATCGCGAGTAATTGTACAGTGATGAGGCTCGCGCTGAGGTCAGACCGACATATATAAACAAACTGCAGTTTTGAGGTTAGGAAAATCTGTACTTGCATTTGAAATTTGTTAATATTTAGATAAAGCTTTGTGCAGGTTGACCAATCGGAATTCCATTTTCACTAGTACTTATTTAATCTTTATCAATTATCGCATTTATAGCTTTGTAGAATACAGGGTCAAATAGAACGCAAAGCAGCGAGTTATTTGCGAAATACTAGTTGTCTCGTTTAGCGTTAAAGCTACATGAATTGCATTGGCATATTTATATAATTGTTACTTTAAAAAAGCCACTGTTATAATTTTGGCGTTCTAATGTGGAATATGCAAGAATTTTAAGAGTGATCTCATCAACGTTAGGTTTATCTTTCCAAGTAGTTACGGCTGCAGACGAAAATCTGTATCAATAGAAAAAAATAGAAAATGTTGAAGCCCCAACTTTGAGCAATAGCTCAAACGACCTACCGCCTGACAAACTTCGCCTTCCCATTACATGCAATAATCCTCGAGATAACAATACATGCTTAAAACGATTATTATACGCAACTAAAGAAGAGAGACAAGTAGAACAAACAAAAATCTCAAACAAAGCCGCAAACTCCTCATCACCACATAATATATAGCGTATAATATAAACATGCAAAATACATATACATATATATAGCCGATGTTGGGCAGGTGCACCGAACCTCACTCTCGGTCCCCACTCCACGGCAGCAGGTCGTGAAAAAATACACGCACATAACAGACTCGCCCGCAAATAAGCCCCAGAATCGCGCAGAGGGAAACCGTAAACGCACCCCCACTCGCGCACTCTTGCACTGCACGTATATAGAGATACAGGGAGAGCGAGGCAAAAGCAGCGGGGTAGGCGTGGCAAGTCGATGTCGGCCGATGGCGTCGCGAGCCAGTTCGGCCAATCGGGATCGAGATCGGCGCCTGGCTGGGGGGGTAGTCAACGAAAAAATATTGACCGGCCGCCCGCGTATTATCGCGGTCCATTTAGGTCTCGACTTTGGTGGAGGAGGAGGAGGAGGAGAAATTTCGGGGGGCTGAGGGGCGAGAGTGGAGAATTCGCGGGAGTGAATTGACGGTTGCGTACCGTCAGTCTGACGCTGGTGTCTTCATTGCCGTGGCTCGTGTGCCGCTCTGTGGCTTATGCTCGCGTGTGTGGCTGTGTGCGAGTGGATGAGGGATAGCGACGGAAAATGATTTTGATTTTGGGCTGGATTGGCGGCTTGGCTCTGGTTTTGTGGCTTACGGGACCGGTCGATTTGGCTGATTTTGTGTTTACACGGATTTTCGAATTGGCGGTGTGTCATGACTTGTTTGGCTTATCATTAGCAGCATGGTATCTGATTTTTATCAACGGATTATGTCGAATATACACCGAATCATCGTTTGCCTATCTATACTTTAACGTTAATTATATATAATGTATACTAGTGTGTTGCACGTTTATAATACTTGAGATAGACTACTAATTTCTTCTTATCAACTCTTCTAAATTCTTTCTACTATTATTAGATATTCATTACTTCATTGCGTCTATACTACGTTTTGCTGTATAATAAATGTATCGAGATCAATTCTCCAATGAAATAATATTCAGAATTCATTCCACGCTAATTACAAGTATAACTTTTTCTCTCTCTGACTAATGCGAAAATTCATTCCTGACAAAAACAAACCTTTCATTTAAAATCAAAGTTAATATTTATTCATCATATGAGGTTTCGCGTGTATAGCTCTTCCCGACTATGGCTTTAAAAATAGAACGAATGAATCTTCTCTAATATGAACCTTGATTCGCATTCAAACATCATCCCAATGAAAAAGACCTTATTCCATCCGTAAAAAGACTAGAAAAGAGCCGCGGTTAACGGACGAAGAAGAAAGAAAAAGGCAAAGAGCACGCGGCGGTCCAAGACATGCACTTAGACAGATCCGGAATGCTTTGACTCGAGCGATAGAGGGAGGGCATTGGGCAGAGAGAGAGAGAGAGAGAGCTTGCGAGACCTGACAGTCACGTAACCCGTCACTCAATCCGCCACCGGCGGTTCGTCCATATATCCCACGTATTATTGGCCTCCCTCGGTGCAGCGGCTTATCCCCCCGCGCGCATCGGCAGCTATACAGCTATACAGGAGCGTCTCCCCGCAGCAGGGATTATTAGCGGGCGGACGTATCTGGGGACGTTGCCGCTGCCGCCACCGCCGCCGCCGCCGCTGGTGCTGCTGCTGCTGCGGCGGCGTTTGACATCATTATTCGCGACCACTGTATGAGCTGCCACCGCCGCGTACCGCCGGTGTTCGCGCCGTCATTTTACCTGGGCACGCGCGTTAGGCCGCAGCAGCTGAGATTTGACGACTCCTCGGGGACAGCCTCCCTTTTTTTTTCTCTCTGCTGATCCGTGACGATGGCCTGGCAGTTTTTTCTTTACCTTCCGTTCGCTTCTTATGCTTGGCGATGATTGTGCGCCGCGATCAGTTCGAGTGTGTAACAGTGTTGGATGAGTATTGGACAGACGTTGGACCGATCGAGAGATTTTGTGATATTTTTGGTGCGATATACCGTACCGCACACGAGATTTGACACAAAGTTGCCGAGTGCTTGCAGTTGTCGACTGTGCTGTGCCGCAGATATTTGTTGTGTTCCGCACATTGGGATTTGAGTTGTCGAGGAGGCTGGAGGATGAAGGAGTAGAAAACGGTTAGCGATAATTTCTACTGGAATCAAAGCTTTTTGCTCTCTACTTTTTTCCCTTATCGTATAATACCGATAATTTAAAAGCTTGAAGAAAATTTATCAATAATTTTATTTCTATTAAATTCAAGTGAATTTTCAAAAGATGATTAATATCGATAAGGTAATTTAAAGCCGAACTAATAAATGATTTGGCTTTTGAAATATTAATTATTTTGTACTAAAATCAACTGATCAAATAAAAGTTTTTAAACTCCTGACGAACTATATGTAGAAAGTATGCGATGAAAATTGAGAGATTCTGGAATCTCAGTTAAATGACTGTATGACAATTTCTGTTTCAATTACAGTTTGAAAAGTGTTTTAATTGAATAGTCTTACACGGTAAGCTTTGTTCTTTAAATCTGTATTTCACTTATTGAATTATTCGCGTAAGCATAGAATTACAGCACGATGATCAACGATTCAAACGCTTTCTCTCGATAAATAATTGTCAAGTAAATCATTAATATTTCTATTCCCAATTTCCATTATCTTATTATGGGATGCGCGAGATAGATAATCGAGGTCCCGTTCACTAAGCACGCGTTTCATTAGCACTGATTCGGAATCAATCATTGTTAGTCTACCTTTATATTATCAATGAATCTTTCATGTTTCCTCGTTCAAACCTCTTCAAAACCATAGCTGTGCAAAGAAAATGTTCCATTCTTTGCTGAGGTACAATTCTCGCAACCAAATTGTTTCTCGCTGCGCGTCACACTAATCCCTCGCTCTTACAGCCCTAAAAATCAAACATGTCGCAAGTCGATCCCCGCGAGTCTCGGTCCAATCCCTAAACCGCAAGGAAAACAACAGCAAAACTCGTCCGCGGTCCCGCAGCGAAAGAAGCGCGACAAAGCCAAAGAAGCGAGAAAAAGAGGATGATGGAGACGAGCGAGCAGGTGAGGATGGCCGAGGAGCTGTCGGAGAGCAGCAACAGCAGCCGCAGCAGCAACAGCAGCGACGACAGCGTAACCAGCAGTCCGGGCAATCCGAGGGAGCCCCTCGTAGCCAGTCTGACCAGCTACAATCCGTACAAGGGACTGGACGAGCTCGCCGCCGCCGGCAAACACGGGGAGTACAACGCGAGGATCGCCGACGGCGCCGATCTCCCCATGGCCCTCGACAAGCCCAAGGACTATGCCGTGCAGAGAGCCGAAAGTAAGTGCACCGCCCGATTCGAGCAGAGGAAGCTCCATTGGATGGCTGCGGTAGATTAATGCTCTGTCCACGAATTAGCGCTTTTATGCTTGGATTGGGGCTTTGTCTGTTATTGCGCGCGGCGTCGGGATTCATGCGGTTAAAGAGAGTATACGTGTATCTTAAGTGCAAAGATTTGCAAACTGATAGAAAAAAATTATTTAAATAAGTAGTGTAGATCCGACATTATTCGGGCACGGGATTTTTCATATTTTCTGTGAGGGGTTATAATACAATAAATAGATCAGAGTGAATGTAAATATAATCCGCAATACCAAATGTATGCACAGGCAAAAACATAGGAAAACGGAAGAGAAATGATTTCTATCTTAAATTTTAAATACGATAGCGTTGTAAGCGTCAAGGCTTAATCTAGGACAAGCATTAAAGTACCTGTACTCGATTGAAAAATTAAAGTAAGCTTAAAAAAGTAAGCTCCTACCTGTGTAACACAGTGTACACGGAGTCGTCGAGCGCGGAGGAGCCTCTGGGTGGTCTGTTTCGCGGCGGAAGCGGCGGCGGCGGCGGCATTTGCAGCAAAGATCTGCAGGGCCAGAAGGAGGCGATGTACAGCTTCTGCAGGGAGATCCGGGAGATACGTCAGAAGAGTCTGCACGCGGCCTTGGAGAGGACAACGGCCGGGAGCGGCACCACCGGCAAGGACCTCGAGCTCATCAAGACTTACCGCGGACTGCCGCTCGAGCGCATGAAGGACTTTGGCGGTCTCACATCCAGGATCAGCAGCATCGCCCTCGATAGGTTAAGAGCGGCACCTTTGCATGGTGAGTCGATTTCTCGCGACCTAAGATCTTTTTCCTTGTGCTGACTTATTTTCCCACCTTCCGACGGTTGACGGGGAGCCGCACATTATGATTATTTTCAAACATTTTTGCTGGCTATCGTGAATATAACCCACGATGTTAATAAAAATTAGGCTAGGCCGATTTTGGTATTGGTTTGAAATTGCGTTTGACTAAAAAGTTGATAACCTATAGATAAACCGATTGTCAATTGTTTTCAAAGGTATCCTCTCGTTTTCCTTATACATTATCCACGTTATACTTGTGCGCTTCTTCAGTAGAAATTCATGTATTATTCATGATAATTTTATGTCCAAAACGGCTAGCAGAAATCGGTGAAACAGAACTGACATTACGTTAATCATCGTTAAAAGGCTAACAGAACCTACATTATTCAAAAACTGAAAATTCACCCGTATATAGTTCGAGTGAAAAGAAATTGTAAAATTTTCGAATAGATAGATCTACCCCGAAAGGCGAAAAATCGGATTTCAACTTGGGCAAAATCGACAATTAGCCATATCGCAAACGTATTATCGTATTGCACGAGATTAATTTTCTAAAAGCCACGACGCGACCATGAATTGCAGGAGGCGAAGGTACACCGGCTCTGGAGCCAGAGGAGCTAAAGTCCCTGCAACAGCTGCAATCTCGCGTCCCACCGAATCCAGCCCAACTTGAGGCGACGATGGCCTTCGAGCGGCTGAGGCACAGCCATCCGCTCTTCCACGCGACCTCGGACAACTCCAGCACCGGCCCGACGACGACCGGTCAGTTCTCCCACTCCCATCACCATCATCCCCATCCCCAGCAACAGCAGCAGCAGCAGCAGCAACAACAGCCACAGCAGCAGCAACAGTCGCAGCAGCATCCAAGCCATCACCAGGCGATGACGCAGATAACGCAGATGCAGCACGCGAGCTCGCAGCACCAGCAGCACCAACAACAGCAGGCCAAGTCCTTCACGATCGACGCGATACTCGGCCTCAGGGGTGGCGGCCAGAGGGACAAGCATCAGCGGCATCACGCCTACAGGAAACATCAAGGTTCGTCTGCGCTGGACTAATTATTATCGACAACCGCGACATCGACCGCAGCCGACTAGCGGAGTTTCAGACTTATTTCCGATCTGATTCATTCTTTTCGCTTTCTCTTTATGCTGTGGAATAATAAATTTCATTCATAATGCAACTTCTGCAAGTTTACTAAAGCTGAGACTTGGGAAATTCGTGCGCGGAGCTGGCCAAGTTCATTAGAAATTAATAATTCATTATCTATTCCAATAAGCGTTTACGCACAAGCATGACTATTCACGGGGTTTCAGGTCAAGAGGGAACGGCGAAGAGCTTGACGTCGAGCTCGTGCTCGAACGTCAGCAGCGGCGGCGGCGGCGGCGGTGGCGGCGGCAGCGGCAACGCGAGCGGTGCTGGCGGCAAACTGAAGCGCGTGCGCACCATATTCACCGCGGAGCAGCTCGAACGCTTAGAGGGCGAGTTCACCAGACAGCAATACATGGTACGATTAATTCTCATTTCTCCCCTATTATCCTTATCGCTTATCCTTACAATAACGATGATTTTCTTTTTTTTCTCGCTCACAGGTGGGACCGGAGCGACTGTACCTGGCGCACGCGCTACGTCTGACGGAGGCCCAGGTGAAGGTGTGGTTCCAGAACCGGCGCATAAAGTGGCGCAAGATGAATCACGAGCAGCAGAGCCAGAGGCTGCACGAGCTGCACCAGAGCAGCATCTCGGGGGCCGAGCGCGAGGACAGCAACGAGAATCCGGTCGAGTGGTGAGCTGAGACCACCACCAGGGCTACGCGTTTACCGACTCTTACTACTTCGATCGTGGCTGACCGTGACTCGCTCGATCTACTCTGCCGGAATTTCGGTCCAGCCCTTCGGTGCAGCTGTTCTGTCCTGCTGCCACCTGCTCGACAGGGACTGACTCCGCTATGACACGAGCGCACTCCTCGCGAGGAGATTTAACCCCAGGCTAATGGATCGTATGGTTTTATTGCAGTTTCAAAACGTCGAATTATCGATTTGTTTTTGCCTTAGAGTCGTGATTGTTTATGTTTGATTCGTGTTATTACGAGGTACAGCGATTCGATTGTAGTTGTCATTTAGACTTGACAGGCCGATTGCGATCGACGTTTTTAATTACCAATTAATTGCACAAAATGTATAAATGAATCACTTGGATGTATAGAAATAAAGGCGTAACGAGACAACCGAATTAATGAAAACTCGAAAATTAACTAGTGTGAGTGTTTAGAGGATTGTAAAGATTTGTTTGTGTATCATATACGAGTATCCTTCTTTTATATAAACGATCATTATACAAGTAGCGATGGTGTATACTTGCGTTTTACGAGAAAATTGTTACACGAGCGTAGAGAAACCAAAAGTAATGTAATTACGATTGCTTTATAAATTGTCGAGAAGACAGCACTGTGCATGACGAACTTTATCAAAATGTATAGTAAAGAAAAGTTTCACGGTTCACACGCTGCAGCATTAGAATTATTAGCACGCATTTTGTGTAACAACTTAGGCGAAGAGATTCATTAGAACGATTTATTGTCCAAGACAATAGTGTAATGCCACTGAACAGGGGACAAACATGAAGTTACAGATACCTGGAAATTCTTATTTTTACAATGCGCAAAGCGCAATGACAAATGCCTTGTTATCCTTGCAGAAAAGCGTATTTAATAAAAATATACAAAAATCTACACAACGATTTTGCAATTCAAAATTTCAGTATAAACAAACAATATAATATAAGTAACGAGCTATGACATTTTTCTGCAAGAAAATTATCAAGGGCAATTGAAAATATGAAATTTTCTTTTCGTTCTTTCTCGATCTTAGAAAGTAGTATCTTTCAAATTCATAGTGGAAAAAATGATTCTACATGATTGTTTGCGTAATATATTATGACAAGAAGCACATATATAAACCTCAAGAGTTCAAAAATATCTTCGATGAATAAAAAATATGACGATGGACCATCATAAACACATAAGTACTCCGTGTGTAGTACATACATAAACAAATTATTATTCATCTGTAGGGCGGAGAGCAGCATAATTTGCAGTTCCCTCTTATATAAACTAAAATAAGGGTGTGTTTGTTAATTATTTATTATAATCGTTTGCATATTTTATTTTGCGACATTATATCCTGCATAATAATTGATTATGTTTTATAATATAAAAAAATATTTTTGTTTCAGAAACAGTCGACTGAAATAGGATCCTGTAAGATGATTGTCACTAATAATAGAATCAATTAAGTTTTTAGTAACACGAATGGAAAGAAAATATTGAAGGATAAATTATCGTTTTATGACTACAGTGAAAATGTGCAATGACTATTGTGAGCTTTAAAATTATATCGTTGATTTGTTTTCTGCAATAATGCATGTTCAATATTTGGACAGCTATATTATAATGTAATATAATTAACGAAAAAGTAATCAATGAACCTTTTATTGACCAACGATATAATTTTTGAGTATTATTTAAGATATGTATCTACCAACTTCCCATGCTTTTATATTTGGATGACAAAATAAAAATGTTGTTTGAAATATATAAAAATTGATAAAATTCATTTCTTTATAATTATGATTTCATAATTTATTCTCTTACGGCCTTCTATGACTAAAAAAGTGTAAAAATAGTTGCATGCACTGTTTTACAAATTATTCTTCAATATTTTAATTACCGCAATTTTTTACTTTAAGTTGATTCTTATACCTTTAGTCAGTGAAAAAAGTCTAATATAACAAGACACATTTATGAATGGTTGATAACTACCTAAATATTCATAAATGTATCTCCAATGTTAGATCTAAATTATTTTTGCCATTCATTAAATATAGCCAACTTTTTACTTTTTTGTTTATACTTCTTTTTCAAAACATATTACGAAAGTTGATAAAGAAGTAATCTTTCGTTCGCGAATGCTAAAATATTTATCACCGCGGGAATTCTAGCTTCTAGCAACTGTCAGTAGATGTCTGAATTCTGATGTCGCCTCGATCGGTTCAATCGCATTCGCTACGAACACTGCAAAAGTGAAAACTCAAAACCTACACATGCCTATTGTCTACGTATATATATACACACATGCAGAAAGACAAGTGCATGTATATATGTATATGCGGTCTTCGGACGATATCGGTATATATTATCCATGCGTCGTTGTGTCAACTCATGCGCAATGGCAGCAACGAATAACGATAAAGCGACGCAGCAGCAGCAGCAGCAGTAGCGGCTAAGATTGTTTATATACGTGCCATCACATACACACATCTCATACGCACTCACACATAACCTCTTTAACTTGTAGTGTGTAGTATAGTGTGTGGGTGTGAGCGATCGCGACTCGCGAGCGCCGAGTGGACACGTCTATACCCCCTGTGGCCCTGTGTGCTCCGAAGTCCGATACATACATATATACAGTACAGTGTGAGGTATAAAAAAAAGGGTAAAAAGGGAGTGAACTGCGATGAGTTCGTGTGCGATCAGCACGAGAACCGCGACGTGTTTTTTCTAGTCTTCTATTTTGCTAAACAAAAAAATAAACACTGTGCGTGTATGTGCGCGGGTGAGTGCGCGCGTGTGAGTCTGTGATTAATACGAAAAACGAGCAAGAGAGAAAGACACATCGTGCGTGTGTACTGTGTCGAGTGAAAGACGCCGACGAGGAGAGAGAGATCAGTGGTAACAGCAAGATGTCGGGCTTCGACGAGAATCCCTTCGGCGAGCCCAACGTTAACGATCCCTTCGCGGTAAGCCTCTCATTACTTATATTTGCGCTATTAGCTACTTTGCCATGCCACGGCGAGAAGTCGCGAGGAGACTTGGGGAGATCGAAAAATTACGCCGTTGACAGGAGCTATTTGACCGCACATATGCCTTGCTTGGCGGATTTTTTTTCTCATTTAGCACTGAGATTATTTGCATTTTAAGAGTTTGGAACGGGTTTTGCGTGCGAAAAGTAAAATGAGTAGTATAAGTACTATGGTCTGCTCTGCTGGTTTCAATGAGAAAAAGTTAGGTTTTTTAGGTGCATTCCTGCAGTTTTATTTAATATTCACGGAGGCATGACTCACAGCTTTTTTTCATTATGTTTTTATCGTTAATGAGTAACTGATAAGATGCTGAAGGTGAAATGAGGTAATTAACAGTTTAAATTTTGGTTGGAGCCTTTACAAATGATGATATCCTAAAGACTTGCTCAGGACACTTTTCTATGTTTATCTCACAAATTCTTATGTGTACAATCATATCAAATGTTTATATATTTATATAAAATTTTGACTATTTAATTTACTCTTTTACAAGACAAACCACATTTTTTTACACCTCAAAATATAAATATATCTAATAGAAAGAATTATAGATGTTTATTTTATCATATATTAATGATAGATTTCTAGTAAGCTCTATAAGAATATTATTTTCTAAATAATTCTCATTAACTTTTAACAGCAAAACTAAAAGCTTAGATTACATTTCAATTTACCTGATGTGTTGCAATATGTGATCAATATTATTTTACTCATTTTAAAGAAATTAATATCAAATTATTGTACTTGTATTAAATGTAAATATCCAAAATCAATTTATTAATATAATAAATAAATAAAATTACTTCTTCTAATTCTTATTTTTTCCTATGTAAAGTATATTGATACTTACATATAGTATGAAAAGTATACTTATGATACACAGATCTTTGTTTTCATTACATTTTTTATTGTAGTATGTGGCTTAATATGTAATAGACCTCAATTATAAAGTTACTCAACATTATAGAACAGGTTTTACCATGCATTCCAGAAAGTATTCTGTCTTTATACTTATTAGTTGGAAGAAATCTATTTTATTCACGAGATTTATAAAACACCATTTATTATTTGATTGCAAAAATTCATTTAAATTACATAAATTAAAATTGTTTAAAGGTTTTGTAGATAAAAATAATTTTATTAATATCTTATATAATAGCATTTTTCTTTTAAATTAAAAAAGGAACTGAACAACAGAAGTTTCTAAGTAATCTTGGCTTTCCGCTGCATGAAATAAAATACTTTGATGCTGTCGGTATCTGAACTTTTTTTATTATTGGTTGAGAGGCTCAAGTCAATGCATATGCAGTCTTTTTACTCCATAGTATATTATTATTTAAATGGTTGCATTTGTTAATATCTATACATTTAAAAATTACTTTTAATTAATTTCAACTTTTTTATTTCAATAAAAGCATAATGTTATTTTTTATTTATTATAGTTATGTATTATTTTAATTTTATTTTTAGAAAAAACATGTTTGAAGGCTCTCACAATTAATTAATTATATTTTTGCAGGATCCAGCAGTCCGTAAGGCAGCAAGCTCGATACCAAACAGAGGGATTGAAGACTATAATCCATTTGCGGACCAACCAGGAGCTACAGGTACACAAGTGAGAGGTGCCTCAAATCCCCCAATCTATGGAGGTACAGCGACAGCTCAGCAGCCTGCGATGCTGCAAACATCGAGTCAAGAAGCTCCACCACCAAATTATACTCGCAGTCCTCAACAGAGTATTCCTCAATCAAGCAGTGGAATGTTCTCTCCTACGAGTGTAAGTATTTCAAATAAAATACAGAATATATCGAATTGGGTTATGTTATAGTGATATTGAAATATCAAATTTACTATTGTTTTTATATTAAATTTAGAGTTAATAAAAATTATGTAGTTAAGTTTATTTAAATTCAAATTAATTATTCAATCAGTTTTTTATTATGTATTATATTTATTGTACTTTTAGCAACCACCAAATGAGGCATGGAAGAGAAATGAACAAGACATGAGTAATACATATAATTATGGTACGTTAATTGTAATATTAAACAAACTACTTTTATATTAGAATGTAAATGTAAGTTCGTTAATAACATAAAATAAATTGCAGCAAGGAGAAATAATTGGCCACCCCTACCTGAGAAATGTTGTGTACAACCCTGTTTTTACCAAGATATTGATGTGGAAATACAAACTGACTTTCAGAAAGTCGTTCGGCAATTGTATTATCTATGGATGTGTAAGTTTACATACTTTTTCTTTTATTATCGTTTGGAGACATGTCCTAAGAGAGTGAAATGAATAATTCTAAAAATAAAATTTTTATATAATAAATGACAAAATAAACACCTTTTACAGTTCATGGATTGGTACTGGTACTAAACGTAATAGGTGGATTCGCCATGATGCTGGCTTATGGTTACTTTACCACATTTGGACTGGGTATTCTTTATCTCATTCTTTTCACACCATTCTCGTTCGTTTGCTGGTTTAGACCAGCGTATCAAGCTTTCAAGTACGTAACCATATTGAGAATGTAAACAAGTAAAAAGTATGTAAAAAATAAAGCAATATTTTGGTTTTTCAGGAGTGACAGTTCCTTTAACTTTATGGTATTTTTCTTTGTATTCTTTTTCCAAGTTGTGGTAACGGTAGTCCAAAGTATTGGGATTCCTGATTCTGGAACATGGTAAGACTACAATTTAGTTTAAAAGAATTTCTTGGTAGGTTTATTAAGTTTATGTAGGTTTTTTATGTAAATTATTTTTTTTTAGTGGAGTCATTACTGCTATTGCAACATTTAAGTCAAACGCAAAAGACATGTTCATGGGAACCCTTTTGTTCTGCATTGCAATAGCCTTTATTGTAGCAGCTACTGGTGATATCATACTGCTCTCGAAGGTATTTAAAATATAATTTTGTAAACAACTTTTATGATATTAATATCTTCAAATAAAAATTCTGCAATATATAATGTTCAGGTACACCGTATCTACCGTAGCTCCGGATCAAGCTTCACGAAAGCCCAGCAAGAATTTACCACGACATTCTTGCGAAACGAACATGTGCAGTCAGCAGCGTCGAATGTTGCCGCCACTGCTGTACGAGCCCAAGTCAACAATATGACCCAGCCACGCTACTAAAAGTAGCCGGTTGTTTTGAAAAAGAAATAAGATTCAGAACTGAAAGATGAAAACTCTGTTCAGGTATGCTGATAGATTCATGTAAGGGGGCCTGAAAACTATAAGACTCTTCTAAAGTAAATATAACTTTTCATGATAACTTCATTTTTTTTTCAGTGTATAATATATTTACCTTCGAGCGTCGAATATGCATCAAAGAAGAACGGAAATGCTCGATGGAGTGACTGTCTACTTACAACAGAAAAAAATCATGTAGAAAGGAGTCGAATAGACATTTTATGCGATGAGAAGGTGTGTCAATGTCCGTCGCGTCCAAAAATACGTAGTTTGAAGAGTATTCGTTTGCATTTTGCCACTCTCTTATACGTTTTTTGCGCATTATATAATCGATATATTTATAATATGTATGATTCCTTTTCCTTCGATTATTGTCAAATAGTTATCATACGAAATTGTTGCATATTTTTTTTTGTAAACAAAGACATAAATTATAAAAATTAATGTTCGAACATATTACAACCATATTTCATATTGTGTGTTGCATATATCATAAGCTTTAAGGGATACAAATTTTAATCAAGGCAATCTGACATCAATGGGGATGCATCAGATACACAATAGTCCATTTTGCAGTGTTACGAAAGTGCTGCAAGATCAGTGGGAGTCTTCAATTTTAATGTTCAATTCTCAAACTGTTGATTTTTTAATTATAAAAAAGTTTTATTAAAATAGTATACACGTAGTTTTTTGCATATCTTAAAAAGACTAGTTTTATGTCACAAGTAGTGTTTGATTATTGTTTTCTCGCTCTTTCTCATTGTTTATAAAAATTCTATAAGCTCATCCAAATCAAGCATACTAAGTAACTCTGCTCCTGAAAATAATTGTTTTCTTTGACATCGCTTCAACATTTATCATGTATTATATAAAAAATCTTTTTTTTGTATTGACGTATGTCGCATAAGTGATTAAAATATTTTCAAAATGTTACGAATATTTTTAATTTATATTACTATTAAGTATTTGTTTTCATACCTTCTTCTTTATACGTAGCCATAGCGTCAGTGGGAAATTTGCAGCTGTCGTTCGTTATTCCATTTGTTAGATTTATCAACTGTGTTGCGAAAATTGCATCCATTAATAAGACTTCAGTTCTATACATAAGCTTAGCGTGACCCTCTGCTAATCTAAAATAAAAGAAACATCTATTGTTAACTTAATATTCCTTCTTAAATAGATTATTTTAAAAACATTGTAATTAGGCAAAACTAAAACTGTTTATTAATTTAAAAACTGAATAATCTATTATTTTTTAATGCTTTGTTAAACAATCTTTTTTATGAATAAACATAAAAGTTAATTAATAAAAGTTTTCTTTAATTTAAATACGACGTAAAAAAGCATTTTTATAAACATAAGCTTTAATTTAAATTGAATTCGTTTGCAGATTTTGTTTAGTTCTAAGTTTTAAAATACATTTAATTAGAAATTTTAAAAATGTCTTCAGAGAATAATTTTTTAACCTGACTAAACTATCCATAAGACGAACAGTCGTGCGTTCCTCTCGTCTGTTCGGTTTGTGCCTATGGTAGAGATAAGTCGCACACAAGACTTTTTCCGCCTCCTTTGACATTGCGGGTTTGAAAGTGTGAATATGCGCAAAGTATTCACGTAGAGTCTTTTCATCCCACAAACCATCGGTTTTTATAATGCTCAAAGAGCCAGTTTCATTTCTGAAAAATTTTAATTAATAGCGGTTGATTTACATTATTTCTTACGTAATTATTCTAGTCGGTAAACTTACATTTCAACGCTTTCTGAACCAGTTGTGTCGAGATTGGTGGTGTTAAGATTAGTGATATCTTTCCGTACACTTTCAGACACGGTGTAGTTTGTAGCATTTTTCAGACTTCTGTAAAGTATTTATTAAAAGTATAAATACATCACTGTATGTAGTTAGTATAAAAATTATAACACTTTTTTTTTAAATGACCAATATAAACTTACATTTGACTCGAATAATCTCCGGTGGTTATTGCAGCCTGAAGAATGTGATTTGAAACCAGCTCATCCCATTCAGGGTCGTGCTTGTCCCTCAGAAAAAGAATAAGATCAAATCTGGAAAGTAAGGGACCTCCCAGTCTCATTTTCACTTCCTCACCATCTACAAATCTTCCTCCAACTGGATTTATTGCTGCAATTACTGTGCATCTGGAATTTAGTGTACTGACCAAACCAGCTTTAGCAATGGATATGGTTTGTTGCTCCATGGCCTCATGTATGGATGCCATATCATTGTTGCTCATGGTTGTGAGTTCATCTATGCAACATACACCACCATTAGCAGAGACTAATGCACCCGCCTCCAAATGCCAACCATCTGAATCCTAAAATATAACTTGTGACAATTTAAAACCCAAAAGATTATGCAAATAAAATTAATTTTTGCTGTTTTTAAATGATAACTATAGTATAATGAACAAGGCATTTACTTTAATAGCTGCAGCTGTCAAACCAGCAGCAGTAGTTCCAACTCCTGTTGTTAGAATAGATCGAACTGCTAGCCTTGCTGCTGTTCGGAGGATTTGTGATTTGCCTGTACCAGGATCACCACATAACAACAAATGTGGATCTCCTCTTACCCTTGTTCCTAGGAGATGAAAAATTAAAAAAACTAATTTCATCTGACAAATGCAATTAGTTTAGTAATAGACTTTTATTTATAAGATTAAAAACCTGATTTAGTAGTTTTTGTGACTCCCCCAGCTAAAACCATACCTAATGCCAGTTTTAAACTGTACATACCATATAGCTGAAAAAATTGAATACAAATAAAATATGGATGATAACTATTCTTACAAAAGTAAAAGACAGGAATAAAAAGTTTTATACCTGTGGACAAATAGAAGCAAGGATATTATCTCTGCCATCCAGAGGCTTTTCATTGTAGCTTTGCCAATATTTGCAAAAAATTTTATTTATTTCATCTCTACAGTAGTCTGATTCTGCAATTTTTCTTCTTACCAATAAGCTATTAGCAAGAAGAAAAGTTGTACATGTACTACGTTGACCTTCAACGATATTTCCCCATTTTCTCACTAGAAAACCGCTTATACCCAAATTATGTATTAATTGCTTTAAATAATATTTTTCATTAAATAATATTTATTATTTTTACCTTATATTGACATGATCTCCTGAAGTGCATTTGTCAACTAAGTCTTCAAGTAAAATTATTTGTAATGCAGATGTCATTGAGGTGTTAGAACTATGAGATTTATCCTATTAAAATATAAATGATAATACATATAATAACTTTTAATAATTGATACAAAAAATGATAAATTATTTAATAGAAATCAATAAATATACTTGAATTTTGATTTCTTGGTAGTCAGCACATTCTTGATCCTGTAAAGAAGTGTCGGGATGTAAAGTCTTCTTTTTACATGCTTCACAGTCTCGTACATCTGGAAATTTTCCTCTTTCCCATTCAAGCTAAGGATATATAAAATTTATTTTGATAATTAACAATATAAAAATTACAACATATAATTCAGAAAAAGTATGTATACTTTGATTTTAGTAACATGTTTGCATTTTTTGCATAACAGATATTTAGTAAGAATTGAAACTGATGGTTGAGAAATTCGAACAACAAAACCTGTGGTAAACACTAGCTCCCCGATTTCTGCTTGTTCAATACTTTCAGGAACACCATATACTCTTGCTCTTATCTGAAAAATCATTATTATTGTCTACCAATAAATTTCAAATAAACATAATGCCGTTAAAAATTATTACTGACTTTTTTCTTCACTATTTGGTTTGGTTCAGCCAGTTCTTCTTGAGCTTCAACTGCAGCAGAATCACACATTGGCAAATATTCCCTTGGTCGTTTAAGAATCTTATTTGCTTTTTCTGCATCATCTTCGAATAGAACAATGAAACTGAAAATGTTTACCTATATTATTAAAAATAATAATAATATAATAATAATATTATTACTTTTAATAATGTATTATTAAAAATAATAAAAATACATAACATGAAACTGTTATCCTACTCCACATAGATGGGGAAAACTTTTAATTCGTCGGGATCTTTAAGTATTTCTAGAAGCTCTTCTCGATGATTTTTAAGAAAATATTCTTTGATCATTATCCA
>UELU01141235.1:0-10242 GCA_900490025.1 Megastigmus dorsalis
GTCGAATTCATATTCGTTTGCTATAGCTAATCTGCTAGAAACGAGCGCTGCGTTTCTCTTCACAAGTATATACTGCACCGAGAAAAATATACAAATCAGAGCTTATATAACCTACAGGCGCGTACATAGAAAGATGAAAAGAAAGAAAAGTGCGCAGTGCAAGCATTCGTTAGGGGATATACGGATGCAGAAAGAAGTATAAGAAAGTTGTCCCATCCTCCTTGCGTCTCTTTCGTATATAGGCTCTTTCGAAGCGAGAGAGCCAAGGAGAGTGTCAGACACGTCGAATAATGCGCGAACGAGCATTTGTCAGGCATTTCGACAAGCCTTCATGCAGCTTCTCTCTCTCTCTCTCTCTCTCTCTCTCTCTCTCTCTATTCCTCCAAGACGATTTGCCAGTATAAAAACGTCCCGTGTATATGGGTGTGTAGGTGCAGCGCTTGTCTGCATTCGCACGTAAGCTCGAGCCCCGCGATGCGGCTTGAATAATGGATCGAGCCGAATAACAACTGCCAGCTCTCCCCCCTCCCTCTCTCCTCCATCGTTCCCCGATGCGCAAATGCATATCGAGGAAGGAGAGGGGGGCCGATCTCGCTCTCCTGTACAAAGTATAGAAAAAGAGACGGAGTTTGCTGAATCCTTGATGGTGGATGCGTCTGAGTTAGGAATGCTCGCTGCTCTCTTTCTTTCTCTCTCTCTCTCTGCCTCTCTTGGTACATCGAATAAATGAAGTATCACAGAGAGTGGGAGGTAAAGAGCGGCCGTATAGCCGGGCGCACACCATCTTCTTCGCGGTCTGTGCCGCCGCGCACTTATTCCAATAGAGCCTTCGATTCGTTTTTACGAGGCAATTACGTTCGACCAAGCGTAACTCTCTCTCTCTCTCTCTCTCTCTCTCTTCGTCTCTGTCTCTGTGTGTGTGCGCGCGGTTATATCTATAATGCCAGACGTGAGCGAGCTGGTGTGTGTATGTATATACAGGAGATGGCGGGGGCGGTTGACGTAAAGTAAGGTGCTTCTCGTAAAACCTAATGGGCGAGAACGTGTTCTTTACTTTTAGAATACAGCGATCTGCGAGCATATAGCTAGAGTCAGGGAGAGAGAGAGAGAGAAAGGGGGTACGCGCAAGCGCGAGGCACTTAAAAAGAGACATTTTCTATGGGACAATCTCGCTCGCCTGGAAAAAAGTTCCATATACCATACTATATATATATATATATATATATACACACTCACACACCTTTTTACTCGGTATAAAACCTCACCACACGGATATATTATATAATATTCACGCACTCGTCTACCGAGCGACACGCAAACACCATCAGCCCCAGAATGCGTTTATACTTTATTTCGTTTCTCTCTTCACTTTTTCTTCCTCTTCTTCTTCTTCTTCTACTACTTGTTCGCGTGGCTGTCGATCGCAATTATAGCCGACACATCGGGGATCTTGATCAGCTGCGCGACCGAACTTTCGCCGAGGATACAATAGCGTGGATGCTACACGTATATATATATATCCATAAATCAGAGCTGCGGCTTGTGGCCGAAAAAGTAAAACAACAAATCTTTGGATAACCGCCGCAGCCGCGGCAGAAGAAACGACCTTCTCCTACTCGTTCACTTCCCTCCCCCCCTCCCTCTTGCGCTTCACCTTCCACTCGGCGCAACTCCATAAGACGTACCTACAACTTTATGATTACCGCTGGGATAACTTTACGATGAGAAAGAAGTTGGCGCGCAACTTTGCTTCCTCATCCCTCTCCCTTTCTTCTCTCGCCTCCTCCTCCTCTTCTTATTCTTCTGGCTGCTGCGTGTTTTTTCTCCCTTTCTCTCTCTCTCTCTCTCTCTCTCTCTCTATCTAGCTCTCCTTTTTTCATCTCTGTTCATCCTCCTGTTTCATTTCCGAACGAGCTCGAATTGCTCACTTTAAAAAGTGGCTTTAGCACTTGACGTCAAGGTGAGAGAGAAGAGAGAGAGAGAGAGAGAGACACACAGTATTTTCGTCGTGAGATCGATCGGCGAGCGATAAGAAAAAGCTCTGCCTCTCGTTTGCTCTGCACACCAGTCAGGAAGAGGAAGCACCGACGTGCGGTATACAGGAGATCCGACCGCGCCGCGCGCGCCCACATAGACAGAGGTGGAATTTATGTAGGGAGGCACGTAGGAACCATAACCGATAATTGAGGATCCAAAAATCGCTTAGCGCCCAGACAGTGAGAGAGAAAGCGAGAGAGAGGGAGAGAGAGAGAGAGACGACGACGAGGGATAAATCCGCCTAAAAGGGCCTCTCCCGACCTCGCATTAGACATTATGGCGGTTTAATGCTCGTTATCGAATATTTATAGCGCCCCACGAGAGAGAGAGAGACGCGTTTCTCTGCGCTACGGTTACTGCCGCGCCGCTCGCCGCGCGCTCTGTGATACATGCATGGACCCGGACAGGAACGACCTGCTCTCCTTGTGCCTAAATGACATATCTGTTGGAGCGAAATAACGAGGAAAGGAGATGAAGCGAGGCCTTTCTTTCTTGTCTGGACTGGGAATTTTCCGGAAATTTTATCGGGACGATAAGAGGCGAGTCTGACGTGCTCCAACTGGCTGTGCTTCTGCTTGATGATTAAATGGTCGTTTGTTGCTGGGTTATATTTAACTGGGGCTTCTTTTCTGTTTCGGTATAGGGGAGGAAGAGTTTCGGGGTAGTCATTAAGTGCGGACGATTGTTGTGCCTGTGATAGAAAAAGTTTTCTAAAGAAATTTCTTTTTTTTTTGCCCGTATAAGCACAGATTTCTGAAGATTCATCAAAAAGATTTCTCAATAACAACATATTTCCCAAAATTTCTTTCTCCCTAAACATTAGATCATTATAGAACTCATTGCCTATCAATTTCATCTTATCGGTTTTTGGGTCAATTTTTCTCTTATATACTTTCAAGCTTAAATTCCATAACTTTGCAGCAAATCCATACTTTTAGTCGCAACAAGCTTTAAATAAAAACTATTTATTTCTACTTTTACTCTCGTTTAGCAAAGGTATTTTAAAGATTTTCTGAATTGAGTTATGAATAATAACAGGAAACTTATTTTCAAAGAATCTTCTCAAAATAACTGTAATGGCTTATAACTTCCAGAAATTTGAGCGTAAGGGTGAATCGTTATGTCTTTTTTTCAATATTTTGCGTCAAAAATATTTCACAGAGTTTAGCCAAATCCGTGATCCGGAGTTCTCTCCTAGTAACTAGAGTGAACCGAATCTAGTAAGACACAAATAAGGATGTAGAAAAGACGAAAGTATGGGAAAAAGTAGTTATACGAACTAAATAAATCTATGTCTCGCAATGTGCACCAAGTATTTTATACCTTGCAAGACAAAAATAATACAATGGAAAATGCCATAAGAAAAATTATAATACTATTTTTCTAAAACGAGTTTGTTCAACAGTAAGTCTGTAATATTGTAGAAAAAAAATAGTTGAAAAATAAATGGACAAATTGGAATGTAATAGGTGCAGGTATTAGAAATGGCGGGGGCATACTCGACAAAATGGGTACATCCAGGCCATTAGCTGTAATAGAGGCCGCGAAAGCGTCGGCACGAAATTAATGATCGGCCCTGCGCAGTCGATAAATATTCGAAAATTTGACAATTACAGAGAGTTTCTGGGACTCGGTCGGTGTCTAGACGCCCGGTGCGTGCTATCGTTACATCAATGGGGGGAGAGAGACAATTAAAACTTTATGTGCACGTGAAGCTGCAAGGCGCGTAATACGTTAGATTGTTTGCACGGAACCCATAGCCCCGCGAAATTTCACCCTTGCACCCCTTTCCTCTTCTTCTCTCTCTCTCTCTCTCTCTCTCTCTCTCTGTATCATACATACAGTCACGCGTACAAGGAAGCGCAAGAGGAGGTGGTCGTCGTCTACTATCTTCCTTAATTGGACGTTTCGCGCGAGCAGTGTAAATCTTAGGGTCCGGCTAAAGATAATACTAATTAGAGACGCTTGCGCCCCGTGTGCTGATATCAAGATGACAATGCACAGCTCGGGGGACGGCTTGACTCTGGTTTCTCGAGTTTCTCGGGTATGTGCGAGTCTATTGAACTTGTTTTGGTTCCGGTTAATGGGGTGGCTGAATTTTTTTTGTTCCTATTCGGAGAAATTGGTGTACAGTTGAACTTCCGATACATTTATCCACGTTGGGCGCGGATTATTGAGTGTAGTTGCGGGCGTTCGTATTTTACATGCATTTTGGGTAAATATTAGAATTTATATGCGCATTTGAAACAGATGAAATAGTAGCGACCACGTGAAGTAATAGAATTTTAAACTATAATAAATTCTCGCCGTATATAAATTTTCATATAAATTTTTACAGCTCACTTCTCGGCAAAATTACGACAAATATGATTAAAAACTTTGAAAAATTTTTCTCAATTGTAGTTTCAGCGAATAATTTACAATTCTGTCAAGCGCTGAAATGTTTTAAAATAACTTTATCACATTACTTCCAAAGACCTTACCAAAGGTAAAAATATAAAAATGAAGAAAGATTTTAAGAGTTATGAACAGAGTCATTAAAAATAATATAAAATAAACATAAAAGTACTTCATATGATAAACGTGTTAAATTATTTATATGATTATATATAAAAAGGATTTTAATCAAGTGAATTATAAATTTAATAAAATAAACCTTACTTATTCAATGTTCCTAATTAAGAAATTAATGACTGTCAAATAAATTTATCATTGTGGCGCTTAAATTGATTTTAGGTCGACCATACGAATAATTAAACAATTATGAATTCAGACCACGTTATTTAAAGCTGCTTTAATAATTATAAAATTTTACTAAATTAATCTGACTCCATATTTTATTCAAAACTTCCTCTCCTACATCATTTTCTTAAGGAAACGTGTCATGGTTGGAAAGATTCCAAAGTTATCAGTTTTAAAGATACAGAATAATTTTTGGAAGAAACTCTCCATCGGTATCTCGGTAATGATGCGAACATTACGCGGTTCCAGTTTTATAAAATTCCATCCACATTTCACAGAGATTTTTGTCTTAGAAAATTCGGAGATAAAATCTCTGTGAATCGTGAATGGAATTTCATGAAACTTGAATCACTTAATGTTTACATCATTACCGAGGTGGAACAGCGAGTTTTCTTTTCCAAAATCCAGTCTCTATCTTAATATATTTCGTTAAAAGCAAAAATCGGTAGGGTAGGAATCTTTCTCTGCCCTAGCACATTCCCTTAATCAACAAAATCGCGGCAGGCTTCATTCAAAATTATCCGCTTTGTTAATAACGCACAGCAGCCTCCCTCGAGGACGTGTTTTATAGAACAACGAACGAGAGAAAACAACAGAGAAAAATCCAGAGAAGGACTCGCGAATAAGAATCGTAACTCGGTATAATCCTCGTGAGAACGGCAGGGGAGAAATCTTCGGATTCATTGGCCCATCACTGCGCTATCGATCACCTCGCATCCAGGAAAAAAAGGCATCGCCACCGCCACACACGAGAGATAGAGAAAGTGTCGGGGTTGGCGCGAAGTATAGTAGCGTCTATAAGAGAGAAGAATCATGGAAATAGAGGTGCGCGCGCGCGCGGCAGAGAAGAGAAAATAGACAGCGAGAGAGAGAGAGAGAGAGAGGGCGCATTCGGAGTATTCGGAAAATCCAATTACCCGAGAGAGCACTCTACTATCTCTCGGTGCAATTTGCGATGCATTCCCGCGGTGCTGCGCGCGAGCGAAGCAGCCTCCCCGGCCTGCAGCGTCGGAGCCACCCCCGTAGCGCGCGCGCATCTCCCCGCAGCACCGAATGCGACTCTGCGACAGAATCCTCGGCTGCCTCCGCGGTCGGAATCACACGGGCTATTTGTTATTTCAAATGCCGATGCACCGCTCCAGCTGAGCTGCTGCGTCTCCCTAAAGGAGTCTTTGGATGGTGGCATACTCGCCTAAGAGAGATTGGTCAAGTTGTTGTGCAAATCCTCGAGCTGTGGATGCAGCTCTTTTCCAGTTTGCTTAATATACCTTAATTACCCAGAATCTTTATATTCTCAAGTTCTCCGATGGAGTTGCGTCTCGTTTGTTTATTCACCTTATAAAGTATCGTTCAATTTTGAAATTTATCTTTATTTTCACATTATATGTTCAACAAGTCGTGGACTTAATTTGCAAAACATTTTTTCTCTACCCGTTTTGCCACAAGGCCTCTGTACCAGTCATTCAAAATATATAGTGTTCGCGATAAAGCTCAACAAAAAAAGGAATATTTACTGTACCGGAGTAAATCCATCGATAAAGACCGTTTTGATCACTTATTCAGCAATAAAGATAAATCATAAACTTGTAAAGATATTATAACAATGTTGATAGTAAACAAGTATCGGTATATGGTACTCGGTTGATGCGTTAAAAAAATATTTACTAAGCCATTACTTTCGCGTCATAACGTTATATGAAATATCGGCAGCTTGACTATTATTTTAGTGCCAGGTGCGCGCGTGTGTGTGCGTGTGTGTGTTTGCTCTAGAAATAATAAAAAGAGCGCACGTATATTATTTTAGCGATCGATGTATACAATAGACGACAGTTGCGATACATGAAGAAAAGGAGCAAACAACTTTTTTGAAAATTCTCGACGCGCGGAAAACAGAGAAAAAGCAAGAGTATAAAGTGTCGGATTGAAAATAAGACGAGTATAAGCAGTGGGGTAAAGCGAATTATTAATGGCGGATAACTGGCGGCTCGAGGCGCGCGAGACTCCGATTCAATATTTACGCTCTGGAAATGCGTGTGCAGCGACAGCAGCAGCAGCAGCAGCAGCAGCGAGATGTTGACTTTTGATAACGTCTTGTTCCTTTATTACCCTGAGAAGGGGGGTAAGAGAAAGAGAGTCGTATACCCCTCGCGTAATAATATGATTTGGAAACTTTCTGAAGCTTTCGCCAAAAATAAAAGAATGGAGAGGGAAATTCTTGATTATCAGTTCTAAAAGAAATTCAATTACCGTGGGAGAGAGAGAGAGAGTCAATGTTTCTATCCCTGCCCTCTCCCCTACCCCCCTTTTTTTAATGGAAAAGTACTCTCGAGCTGCAGTTCCTCTCTCTTTCTCTCGCAGCAGCTTCTTCAAACTTGATGGTTATACCGGCGCTCAAAAAAAAATAGACGAGAGCGAGCGAGAGGGACAGGAAGGCAGTAAATACGCGATGGAAAAATATTGGGTCAGTAATTACTATGATTAAATCGTTAATAATTTATTGCGACTCAAAATCGCGAGGGAATGCGATGAAAAAACGAGGAAAAAAAAAACGAAACGAAACGACACGAGAAGCCCGGGGTAATTTCTGCGAGCGATCGCATCGAATGGGCGCCGGTGGCCGAGCGAACGGATATTGCCGAGGACTAAATGCTCCCCTCTCGTTCGGATACATTATCGTAAAATAATAGCTCGCGCGCACGCGCGCGCAACGGGATAATTTTTGCGCACACGAATGGATGTTCGCGTTTAGGGCAGACACACAGAGCGAGAGACCGACAGAGAGAGAGAGAGAGAGAGAGAGAGAGAGAGAGAGAGAGAGAGAGAGAGCGAAGCGAGCGTAAAATTATTTATTGCTTCCACGGCAGTCGACGAGCTGCTGCCTCGCGGCTGCTGCTGCTGCTGCTGCTGCTGCGCTCGTAATATCATATTCAAATATTTGCCAAGAGCGTGTGTGTATTATATATGTGTGTATACCCGGGGCTTGGATGAATTTTCAAACAATTTTCTATACCTTATTATTGGGTAGTAAAGTTTTAAGTAGCCGCGATTCGATTAGCCTCGCTCGTATTGTTAAGTGGGTGAAAAAAAAGAGACGGTTGCGTGCGCGCGCATAGTATGTTGCCGAGTGTGCTGTAAAATCGAGAGTGATGGTGGATCGGGTTTTTAAGGCATTGGGTAATCACCGCTCATTAAGTGCCTTATTGAGTGTATTCGTTGGCAAGTGAAATATTGAGATATTAACGAGGAGCTGAAATCCTCGCTCGATAGCGATTAAGAATGACTGTACAAAATCATTCCTCGTTTCATTCCGACCGCGCGATTTATAAGCTCTCGACTCATTTTGCCAAGACAAGATACTACGTATACCGCGTGGCCCATATGCACCACCGGGCGCGCAATAATTCAGTAGTCGAAAACATCGGGAACGGTCCTGCATACGGTCATACGGAATAACTCTCGTCCAACTTCATATCACGAGTGCGATATTTTCATCTCTCTACGCACAAAGAAAGTCTGGCGTGTGCAGCAGCACCAACGAGCCAAGCCAAAAAAAAAAAATAAAAAACATAATTTACCGTCTAGCCGACGGTACACGCGCGCGTAAACACTCATTAATTCAGTTGTGCGCTCGCGGCGGCGGCATATAAGCGCCGAGGAGGGAAAGCGCCGCCTAATACGCTCGTGCATTAGCAAACGTACACACACACACACACAGACACATACACGCACGCATGCACGCACGCACTCGCACACTGATCGCTGTTCCCGTATTTGAAATTTCTTGCGTTCCATTCATACCGATTTCCCAATTAGGTCGCGTATACCGAGGAGTTGGAGGGAGGGTGGGACGGGGGATCCGTCCGCGGGTGTAGCCGCACGCGGCCGCTGCACTTTGGCCAGCCTCCGGTTTCAATCCTCTGTCTCTCTCTCTCTCTCTCTCTCTCTATCTCTATCTCGCTCTGCTCTACGCGCAAACCAGCCATGTCCGCCCGCCCCCTCGCTCTTGTCCGTCATTGACCTCCGCGTATATATACCTTCTCTCTCTCTCTCTCTCTGTCTCTCTCGGTTCTGCACATAGAGCTCCATACTCGATAAAGTGTTCCGTAAACTCGCGCGAGCTCTGCGCTTGGCCGTTGCTCTCTCTCTCTCTCTCTCTCTTTGTTTCTCTGTAGTGCGTATGCGGGAGAGGGAGACGGAGAGCGAGAGCATAGGATATGTTGACGATGTAATTTACGTCGTTTACAACTGGCGGAGAGGCCACTCGGTGCTGATGCCGCTACTATGTGTAGCGCTCGTGTTGCATGCAGGGGCGACTCTTATTTGGTTGTTGCACGCGTGTGCGAGTGGCTTTCTCGTCGATGATGGACAAGGATTTTTTCGTCCACTGCGCTCCCGATATCAACTGCTAACGTATGTGTCGGAGCGGAGCTTTATTATGAATTCACCGGTATCAGCGTTGTTTTAGAAATTTCCAGTATTTTCCGTTAACAAACTAGCGGACTTATTTTATCGTGCTTGGAGCCAATGATATAGTCGTTTCGATGGAAATATTCGAGCTACACGAATTGTTATGAAATACGCGTTATAGTTGGTGAAAAGTGGCTTTTTAACTGTTCAAACAAGCGTTTCATCACTTACGGGGAATGTATACTCTTTCTTATACTGGCCGCAACATTTTCACGTTTACTTACGCACACATATAATTGTATCTAAACGGTTAACAATGTTTAAATGGATAATACAGCCTCTCAATTCCCGATATATATACCGTTTAATAATCATTCTTGTATAATATCTTGCGCAATACTTACGCAAATGTTTATAGGCAAAAATTAATCACCGAAAGCGGCTTTTACGCACACACACACACACACACACACAGGCACAAACTCGATTCGCAGACGCATAAAATGTTCATATTTATGCGAAACGTGCGGGTATACGAGGATTTCAAAGGCGTCTCTCGCAGCCATCCATAGAAACATATCGATACACGATTGACAAAACGCTCGATGAAGCAGCGTTTACAAAAATTCCAAAAAAATTATGCATTTTATTATAGTTTACGATTGTTTCTTTTTAAATTTAAAATAATTATCAATACTCGTTCTCTTGCAACAGCCGAAGAAAGATGTTTTTCACGTGCCGTCGCCATTACTCCAATGTTAGTGTTGCGGAAAAAACAATTTATTAAGTTGCAATTTACTATTTTTTGTTTGTTTATGGGTTTGGTTGCGTTTTATTATAGTTTAGGAGGTTGGAAGGGAGTTACGTTGAAGTTGAATATTTAAATAAGTTGGAAGTTAGATTAAAGTTCGCGTTCTGATTGTTTAGTTTGAGTTTGTTTATTTGTTGTAAATCGTTTCCCTCTGCGTTTGCGATTTCGGGAGGTTCGCGCGATTTGGAACCCAGGCGATTGGAAATATACCTGCGGGCGAATTCCACAGCGTCTTGATGTAAACA
>UELU01141240.1:0-20769 GCA_900490025.1 Megastigmus dorsalis
AAAGCCATTTCCCATAAGGATTCTGCGAGGTCCTTTCTAATATTCTCGATTCACAACTAAAAAATTATAAATATTTACAAGCGCATAATAAATAACAATTTACAAGCAAATCGTGATGAGCAAACACCAAGTACTTGGTGGCAGTGACTCTCTTAATAAGAAAACCCTACCAATTACTAATGATAATGAAGAAATTGACTATGTCGATAATGATAAGCAAAGTAGTCAACACAAGCTAACTATATACGATTCCAATTCTAATGAAAGGAATATAAATGAAAATATTGAAATGGATAATGAAAGTGGTGATTTACATTCTAGTCAAGATGAAACAGCGATAGAAGTTTCAAATTCTAATGAAAACAATACTAATAAGAATATTGAAATGGATTATCAAGATAATTATCTGAATTCTAGTCAAGATAAGCAAGCGATAGACGTTTCAGAATCAAATGAAAAAAAATAATGAAAATATTGAAATGGATTATCAAGATTGTTATCTGAATTCTAGTCAAAATGATCTAGCTATGTTTAATTCCAATCATAACAGAAATAGAGATGAACATTCTAATCAAGTTGAGCCAATAGACGATCTGGATCGTTGTAATAACAATAATATGAATAAAAATGTTGAAACTAATAATATTCAACGTCGTGGATTCCGACTGAAAGAAATAGTGTATGTTAAAGTTCCTTACCTAGCGTGGTTGTTTGTGTACGTAAGGGCAAGAAGCAGAACACATGTTTATGTAAAACTTTTTCCATTCCATGTGTTTCCACGCATCATTTCATATAAAATAACCATTAAAAGAAACAGAGAAAAACTCATTAAATTTAAAGATATTCATTTTAATAATGTTCTTCTATATGCTAGGAATTCTAATTTATTAATACACACATACTTAGCCTTCGCTTACGCTTAAGCAATAAATGATAACACTTTGATCTTAGCCACAAGGCCGAGAAGCGAGAATTTTTTTACAATATGTGCTGAAACGATGGACCGACATATCATAGATTTTAATTCTACAGGATATAAGAAACATAATAACAATGGTATACGGAGAAACATTTCATGGTAATGATGCGAGGCTGTTGCTGTTATGTTCATGGATTCGATACCCACTGTACGAACGTACAATGATTGACTGGATGATGCAAAAAGACCTAAAAAATATTGATGAGCAATCTATTTTCTTATCATATTTTAAAAGCTTACCTGACCTACTAGCGAATATGTTCTTAACCGTAAGATCAAAAAATGCTTTAGCTTACTGAATAAGTACCAAAATGCTCCAATGCAAGATTTATTAGAAATTATCAACACCATCAGTATTTCTGAAAGTAATTTTACAATGCTATGACTATTCAAAAGTGATCGCAATACTAAAATATATATTGGAATCAAAATTGTCAAAATCTATTGTCCAGATACTGAGGTATTTAATTAGACATCAAAACGAAGCTTTTATTGTTAGGGACGAGATTTATATTGCCTTAAAAAAAGACCAAATACCAAAACTTCCTCTCTTAGAAAAAACGATTAAAAACATTATTAGTTTAAACAATACGGAAAAATTTATGATTAAATAAATAAAAACAATATCTGGAAGGGGAGATAACTAGGAAACCAGCCGAATTTCAGAAAGAGATGGCACGATGGGAGTCTGACAACTGAGAGAGGCTGGTGGATCCACCCCTAACATTGAAAGTATGGCATTTTGCAAAGTGCCTACTTCGTGGTCTATCGCATAGCTGGAGCTATTTTGAACAAATATCACCCTGTTATTATAATGCAAGATGTCGATGTTGAATATGCAAGAGGAATGATTCGAACATCAAGGATACCTAATGTAGTGCAAGCGAGAGTCGAAGTCGATAATCTAACACGAAGAAATCCACAGTGGATGCGACTTAATAATCAAGACGTTGCAGATTTTCTTATACTCGACTTGAACTGCCTTATAGAGATCTAACTGTAGGAGTTTACCAAATAAAGCTTTCTCCCTCTTACATACAAAATAAACTAGTAAGAGATAATGATGACGAATTCCAGCTTAATCGAAATATTAATGACGAGGGATTCTTGCGAGTGCGTATATATTCAAGATTCCGTAATGCAACTGGCATCAGCTTTTTATATCATACGCAGGTTATGATGCGAACAATGCAGATGACGAAAATGATATATCTTGTTTTAAGTTTGTCCCCACTTCGGTACCAAAATTGTATTTGTCCCTCGTTGAAAACGGCGATTTTGTAATGGGATTTTTCGTCATAGTGATGAAAACTACTATTTTCGTATGGAAATCGAACATATTTATTAGACTTTGGTGCCCTAAACCTTGTTTTTTTTTTAATTCGTTAGTTAAGGCTGAATTTGAATCTCTAATATTTTATGCATACATTATTATATATTAAATGTAATTATTATTAAAATAAATTGTAAATAGCTCATTCGGTAGAGCGATGGACTCGCAGTCCGGCGGACCCGGGTTCGAGTTCAAGCGCGACCGATTGACACGAGCACCACTGAATTTTAATTCATGTGCTTTGTTTGCAAACACATCGCATGCCTCCGTCGCTGATTAGCACCAAGAGGGAACATAAATAGAGCGACATTAAATAAAAATAAAAAAAAAATAACGATCGTTAAGTTAAATATTTTGAAAAAATGATGTCAGCTGTTATAACGAAATCGTAATTGATGCCAATAAATTGATTACTCAATTTGTAGTATTACTATTACTTCTAAATAGTAATATCCAATTGTCGCAAGATACACAGTCACTAGCAAAATTCCGAGCATTTAATCTGTAGCCAGACAAAGAGGGAGTGAAAGAAAGTCTCTCTCGGGCATGAAACCGAATCCCTATAGCGTTGAGTTACAGAAGCGTATGTCCCTTGGTCTCGTACGCATCGATAGAAGGCTAAACAAATATCTGGAAGACTCTTTCGCTTTATACACAAAGACATACACAAACCACTGGAAAATTCTTTTACACGAGTGCCTAAAAGGCACGTGGTTCAGAAGGAAAAGTATATACGGACGGCTCGTGCATTGTTCGGAATTTATAAAATGATATGCAAATCCAGCGGGTATCCGAGCCATTTCCGTCCTCTCTTTTCCAACCGAGGCTTTGCCTTTGCATAATGCATCGGTCGAAGGATGTGTCGGATATATACGCAAGCAAGCAAAGGAATCTTCGCTAGGCCTTTCTTCTTCCTCCGCTTCTTCCTTTTTCCTTTTTTTTTCATCATCGGTTACGGGATTATTCAAAGTAAATTAATACGAGATACGTGAATTCGGGGGTGAGAGAGCTGGCTATGCTGAGAGGTGATATTCTAGATGAGATTTTTTTTATAGCGAAGAGCATGGACTTATTCTATGTTCAGGAATTAGGAAAAGAGGAATGAATGAAATTGATAGAGTTCTTGCAAACTGATCACGGGCTGTTCACATTAAAAAGCAGATTATCGCTTGGGTTTTAATGATGGAATTTTGGGAAAAATATATTTTTTTAAATAAACTGCACCGCATATAAACTTGAAAATATAGTCGTATGTATCAAGCTTGGTAAAAGGTCTCTACAGAACGCATTTTTAAATTTTCAAGAAAAGCTTGCATCGCTAAAACGGCACCAAAAAAATCTAGGCTGAAATCGAACCAGTGACAATAAAGACACACACATGCAAATACATACAAGTAGAGTCGCACCGGTGCTTTTAATTTTTGTAAACCCGCGCTTCAGCCGATTCAGTAGTATGGGTATTTCGAGGCAATTAAGAGGTAGCCCTAAATTAAGTCGCTTATTCACGAGGAGGCTTACAACGCCGTAATCCCTAATTTCGCTCTCTGCGTTCGCGCCCTGCGCGACTGAGAAAGAGAGAGAGAGAGAGAGAGAGAGAGAGAGAAAGAGAGAGAAAGAGAGAGAGAGAGAAGGAGAAAGGGAGAGAGAAACAGAGGCCTATATAACGTCTACCGAGCGGCCGCAACTACAGCAACGGCGTAACCTAGCAAAAGCCATGATCTCGCAATTAGTTGAGAAGGAGCGAGAGCGAGAGACGGTGGCAACGTATGTGCCTGTCTCTCTGTGCTCAGCCGCTTGCAAATGTACCCTTGGGCTTTTCCGCGAGTTAAATCGTCCTGGGGCTCCCGAATTTTTTGGACGCTGCGCTTAGTGGATCTACATTAGCGAGTTTTATAGCGAGGTGGACGTCGAGGTTTGATATCGAAATGAATATGATCAAGATGAATCAAATAATATTTTTTTTTATGTCAAGTAAGCTGGCGTACAGTTTGTTTAATGGTTCCGATACTTCGTAAGCCAAATCGTGGAGCATGTACATTAATTTTCAAGTTTTAAATAATAAATAACATTGCGATAGATTGTAGTTGAAAATAAATGTAATTATGAAATAGTTTAAATGAATATAATAGGATTAGTAAAAATAGGATGTAGGTTGAAATAGTTATTGATTAACAAGTAATAATAAAACATTTTTAAATCCCAAAAATGGTTTAGGTAACTAACAACTTCTTACATTAGATTTTGTTTTGAAAGATTTCAGGTAGATCTCGTTCAACTTCAGCATTAGCAGAAAATATATACACCTCGTATAGGCTAGGCGCACATTGTAGGAATATCCTTTCGATCCCTGAAAAGCTCGCTGACGCTTTTTTCTCTTTTTTCGGGTTCGGTTATCACGAAGCTCTCGCGAGTTTCCTTCCCGCATCCTGGCGTCTTGTTAATGTACTTTTGTGAGCGTGCGCGAGAAAAAGAGAAGCTCGTCTCGGCTTTAATTCGCTTGGCGCTTCCGTAATTGTTGTTTGCGCTGGAAGATTCAGCCGTTATTATGAACGCGCGAGCTTTTTTCTTCTCTTATTCCCCTGTTTCCCGCGCGGTTTGTATGGCAAGATTAAGCGGCGCACCGCCACGTTATCAGCCCCCGAAAAGGAATATTTATGCCGCTGCGCATGAGCGATTGCAAATTAATGAACATATGCGAGTGTTTTTCTTTCCTTGTGTATCTCGCAAAAGCAAAGGACCATAAGTATAACATCAATATATACAGCATAGGTAATGAAAAACTTTCTTTATTAATCTATTGTGTTTGAGTTGGAATTCCTCTAAATATTTTTTTCATAGTAAAAATCATTGTAATAATAATACACGCATTTTGTAGTAGAAAATAAACTATAAATAAAAAAAATTACTAGATTGTAGTATAAATTATTTTCTGTTTTTGATACCTTCGTTATAATTCCATTACCCTTTTACTGTTGTAATAATTCAACTCGGTGACAAAAGTTTCTATCTTGCGAACACCTTTTTTATTCTATTTTAAGTTAGTAGAGATTATATAAATGTGAAATTTTTATATTAAAACCTTACTTCTATTCTAAAGTACTATTAGATGAAAAAAAGCAAAAAGATCTTTGGTATCTTTGTGAGCAAGAATTAATTTCTGTGATAGAAAAAACCTGTTCATGAGAACTTTTTTAACTTGAAAAGTTGGGATAGAACTTTCTCCGAACTAAAATTTAAGATAAAACCTTTTTCCACCGAGCCGACGTGATGATTATAAAAGCTTCAAAATTGGTTTATTTATTTGCATGATATATTTATATAAAATGATAGTATAAAGAAATAAAAGCATTTAAATGTGAATTTTCATGTCGATTATACAAACAACTTTAATACCGTAGAACGTTAATTTGCACACTTTCGAGGGATAAAAATAATGCATAATGATACTGCGAAAAACATTTTACGTTCCGTTACAGCATCAATTCGCTCGTTGAATAATGCGCTTCGAGCAGCAAAAATTATTTTATCGTGTAATATTAAATGTGGGTGTGAATTTCATCGTCGGATATTGTAATACACTACTCTCGTTTTTGTAAAATTATACTCAAACGAAATTGCAAATTACGTACTTAAGTGGAGTACCTGAAAAATTAAAGATAATAAACAGTTATAATAATATTATAATAAAAAATGGATGTGGATTATGGAAATATTATTTTTTATTAAATAAATCAGTTGCAAAAATCACTGAGTCAAAAGAATAGTACACTTAATTACTGAGATATACAAATTATTTTGTGAATATATATTTTAATTTTATACAAAAGATTCAAAATGAAAATTTATTTCCAAATGTGCATATGGAACATACTAAATGATAATAGCAGTACTCACATAGGCTTTACATTATTTGACTGTATTTTTGTCAATCCTGTATTTATACAGAAGAAGCTGTCCAATGGTATATTTTCTTTTTTCAAAAGTCACCTTTGAAAGTGCTGGACCGATTTTTATCTTATATTTATTTTTATTTTTAGTTTTATTTATTTATACAAAATTTATTTGCTTAATTTTTTTATCATATTTTCACTGAAAAATAATTTTTTTTTATTGGATGATTTATTTTGTTTTATGATGAAAAATACATTTTTTTTATTTATTTTTTTTACACTTGACATATGCTGCTGTAAAGATTTTATAAATCTAGACAATACATTTGAAAGCTCTTTAAATTATCCGCATTTTGAGAAGTCATAAGTTAAGATAGCTTTTGTTGTCCTTTTGATATTTACGAAAATGTCGTGTTTTTGTACATATTGCATTTCTCAGAAAATAATTAAAACGTCACATGCGCTAAAAATCAACTTACACACTAGTGATGAACAATATTCTTTACCATGAGAGCCTAAAAATCATGTCAAACTTGCCATTTTTAGGTTAGAGTATAGTATAAATGTTATTTTTTCGATCTTACTTTTCAGTGTTTCGAAACATTCTATGTGGGGATACGGTTATGCGTCTATTGTGTTTTTTACAGTCAGAGATATGCTCAAGAAAAATCTCACCTAACGTTACCATTTCACTAGTATCAGTGAGAATAATTATTTATTTTATAACAGAGTTTCATACAAAAACCAAACGCACAAAATATATTTCCAAAGTTATGAATAAGCAGAATATCGGCAGAATATAAGCAGTAAATTGACAACGGATTTCTTGGATAAAGAAAATATTTTATTATCCGCTCGCAATGAAGTTTTCTTTGATTCAAAAATATTTTTTTTTAATGTATGCATTTAATTCGTATCTTAAATTATATACAGCTATAAAAATCTTGATTTAAAAATTATAAATGCAGGGGTTGTATCAGTAAATGAAATTCCGTAAAAATATATCGACTTAAGGTAATAAGTTTTTTTATAAAAAATATTTTTTGTTTGTGTATTATCTTTCATGCTAGAACATAATATATAATTGCATATGGTTATTTACAATTATATACTATCACATACATCCAGATACAATCATATAAATATAATATTAATATGTAATTATACATTATTATGTATGGGAAATTTTACCCGAAATGTTTTCATTGTAAATAATTGAATTTTCTTTACATGCGTTACATTCCCCAGAGCTCCCCTAATATGAAAAGTTACACTCCTGCATTCCAAAATAACTTGAAATAAAGTTCGACATTACAGCTGGCAAATCGATCCGCAACCCCCAAAGTCTTTTATCAAAGGTGAAAATTACGCAAAAAGATCGGCATATCCTCAAATTTCCAAAATAAAAACTCATGTAAAACGCTCGTCATGATCGATATACTTTCCCTCCCCCCCCCCTTGCAAACGCGAATCCCATTCGGAACAGAACGCGCGAAAATTCAGCAGCCGCAAAGCGTCAGTTTAAGACTCACACACATGCGCCGCCTCTTTTTTTAGACCATTGGGGGAAACAGCCTTCCTCCGCGCGCAATCGATCCCAACTCCCGATATTACGACTCTTTCTCTCGCATCACTTCTCTCGCTTTCGGTTTAAGAGGAAATAGATTTTTCGGGGAACGTGCATGGATTTTTCATTACACAGTGTCAAGAGGGTTTGCTAGCGCTCTTCTAACTACACTGCCAAGAGATAAAGGGAGAGAGGATTAAATTTTTACGAAAATCCGCAGTCGGAAAGCTTGTGCTTTTTGGTAAATGGTTGAACATGCGTTTGGATGTCAGAGTAAAGCGTTTTCTATTTCTAGTATATTTTTATGCAAGAATACTGTTTATGTAAAAATTATATTACTTTTGTAATGTAAAATATCTTAGCAAGAATTTGATACTTGTTTAAAGGAACTACAAACGAGTATTGGTGAAATGTATCAAGAAAATTTTTTCATTATTTTAGAGAAATCTATTTATAACCATGCTCAATTAAAAAAATACAGTGATATAGATGGATACTTTAAAGTGATTGGAAAAATTTAATCTATCTGCTCAATTTAAAAGTAAAAATTTCAACATGACATCTATGTTATGAAAATACTACGCAATTTTATAATAACAGTAATTATTCATAATTTTTTTTTTTAAGTTCATAATAAATTTTAACTCTTAGCTATCGACTAGATTGAAATCCGACAAATACGAAATTTGGAATGTTTTAAATATAATCCTTATGTGAACTTGTAAAGTTACATTAAAAAACTCATGTCAATTGGTCATTACATTACAATGATCAATACATTACAAAAATTAAAGGCAATCAATACTGAACCAGGATACCTTAAACCATTTTTTAAATCAATAAAAGTTCAATGATAGAAAATTAACGAGTTCGGTTAGCCTCTGAGTTTATACAAAAGTTTATACTAGTGAGAAAGAGGAAAAATAGGTAAGCCGTCGCCCGAGCGTCGCCACATGACCGTAGCCCCTCCACAGACCACACACGTTCTATCTCTTTCGCTCATGTGATACCGATGAAACGCTCGACTTCCTCGTTTATTCATTAATTATCAAGTTAATACATTAAATTCAATAAAATACAGTATCTGTATAATCTCTAATTATCATAGCATTTAATGTATTGAGTTAAAATGGATTAAAGAATAATAAATAAGTAAGAAATGTGATGCTTAAAGAAGCCGAGTCCTTGACCAGTTGTTCGTCTAAAAACTCGTTCATTTAACCTAAACTGACTCCGGACTAGCCACGAACTCGGTTATTGTTTCTACTAAGGATTTCTATTAAATTTTATAGGAAACCCTTACAAAATACAATATTTACTGTAACATTTCATTGCACATTATTCTTGCAAAAACTTTCAATTGATTTCACGAACAGCACTGTTTCCAAGAGAATGCAGTACATTCTCGGTGCTAAAACATTCATCCAACCCAGTATGTTCGCAGTAATGAAAAGGCGAAAAAGTATAGACACGCTACATAAATTAACGCAGATGCATCGGAATCGATAGAAAAGCCCCCTGAAAACAGGATAATTCCATTAGCTTTCTGCAGTATCAGCAAAAAAAGCTCAGAGAGAGAGAGAGAGAGAGGAGACCGAGAACAGGCATAGCGGCCGAACACTTGAGAACTGAATCATCAGGGCGCATCATCGCTTTGACCGGTTCGCGCACCGACGATTTCTCCTATAACTACCTCTTGCACACCCACACGTACACACATATAGGCAGGGACTCGGCGTGAGTATCGTTGCACGACGATAATTAAATGCATAATTAATGAACACACGCGCTGTGCCAGCTGGCCTGGTGTTGCATTTGCATTCCGCGCTCGCACTCGCGCGCGCATACGTCCCGAGTTCCCATAACACCTACGGATAATCGAATTAGGCTCACGTTAATGTCCGACGACTGATTACCTTCCCTCTCTCTCTCTCTCTCTCTCTCTCTCTCTCTCTCACTCTCATACTATGGACGAGGGTCGCATTTGTCAAATTGGCCGTGTGCAATAGGGGACAGTTCCGAGGGGCTCGAGAACATTGACACACACACACACACACACACACCTATACACCCACATTCTCCCTTTCTCTGTTTCTCTGTTTCTCTCTCTGTCTTTGTCGAATGCTGCTCTCTCTCTCTCTCTCTCTTTCTCTCTCTCGTACTGGCATGGAAGACCAAGTACGGGATCGCGTTCATTTCCTTCGACTCCACGATAGCTTCGGTAAATAATTAACGCGAGGACTGCAGTTCTCGAGAATGCGAGAGCATAGTTTTAACTGGCCGCGGATATATGCTGAAGGTGATATACATTGGAATAGTGAGCAATGAGAGAAAGGATTAGCGAGTTTCGAGGGATGTGTGTGTGGATTTGAAGGGAGTTATTGATTCGGTGGTTCGAATGAAGCGTTGGGTATTCGACATGGTGATAGTGGAGATTGGAGAGCTATATTCTATATTTGCAAGGATTTATAGATATACTACATAAATATTATCAATCTTTGATAATTTTGAGATTGGAGGAAAAGAGAGTTATACTGTTATTGAGGAAGTGAAATATATTTTGAATTAAAAAAAGGAGAGAATCCTGCTTGAAATCATGCCCTACTGCATTTGAATATATCTATAAATACTTTGATAAATTATGAAAATTATGAATAACCGTTTATTCCTATGAAACAAAATGTTGTGCAAATACTTATCATATCCCTACAAGTATCATCCCTTTCATTAATTTACACGAATGAAATTAACTAAATTTCATTTTTTTTGGCATACATTTTAACAATTTTCGTATACTAGTAGTAGTATTGTTATTACATGGTGACTCTGGTCCGTCAAACCAATTATTCCTTATTAAATAATGGCTAATGGCCGTCGCAACAACAAACATCGCATCCCCTCAACCAAGAGCAAATAATTTCCCCGCAGTAAACATCAGCTTTTTACGCTAACCTTTAAAATAAACTTTCCATCACACCTACCATGGCCCTCGGCTCGACCATTTCAAGTACGGCGGCAACGGGCCAGAACAGCATCAGCAGCAGTAGCAGCAGCAGGAGCACAGAAATCCCAAAACTCAGCGATTCAATTCCCCAGCGGCGCATCCGCTAAATAAACAATCTGCATAAACGCTCGATTCACAAAATACGCCAGCGAGTCAGCGTTAATACAACAAAACCCAACCAAGTGCGACACTTGCGCACTTGGAGGCCAAAAATAGACGAGAGAGAGAGAGAGAGAGAGATAAACTATATAGGCGCAGGAACAATTAAGCCATCGGAGCGCAGACCCTGATGACAATGACCTATACGCGCTTTGCGTGCATAGCCCGCGCTTGCACACATTTACAAACGGGCGTGTTTCATTCCGAGCCGGTGCACCGCCGCTGCATGCGCGCGCGTGCCTGCGCGTATTTGGCGAGAGTTGGTTCGTTCGGTGAACCACGCGCGCGAGGCGGCAGTGGAAATCCGAGGTGACGGATGATGACTGTAATCTCGCGCGGGCTTGATAATTTAACGCTCACCCGCGATTACCCCGCGATCGCTACTAATTAATGTTTCAATTAATAAACGCTTCGATTAATCACCAGCCAGGCTTGGCGATCTAATGATTTTTCTTTGTGTGAAGCGTGGCGGATCGCGGTGCCTATGCGCCCCCCGTACGGTTATAATCGCCTGCATCTTTGTGCGAGGCTGCAGGGGACAGTGTTCTTTGTGTGTTTGGCGTGGGTGTGTGCATGTGACACTAGTTAGTGGACAATATTTGTAAATTTATGGGAAAAATGTTTATGAGTAGCATTAATAGTTGCAATAAATTACATCGTTCTTGAATAACAAGATTCACAACTGGGATGACAAATATTTGTTAATTTCTGGAAAAGAAAAGCTTGAATTGATTAAAGAAAAGATGAAAATGATAAAAAAAAAACATTTTTTAACATCATTGGAACAGGAATTGATCATTTGATTAAATCATGAAGTTAGCAAATTATGTGATTACTGATAGAGACTTTAAAACTCGATGGTGGATATGGAGATGCGAAGCATGCTTTATGAACCAATATTTATTTTCATGCATGCATCGCAAATGAGAAGGAAATGATAGTCGAGATATATTTAGTCATCTTCTTGTTTTTAATCTTACTTTTAGCTTTAAGTCATAATAATTTTTTATCGATTAATCGATTAAAATCATAAATAATTGATTTGTGCTGTTCCTTATACCCATATATATAGTAATAACTCAATAATTTTCAGATAGTTATTTTATTATACTTACTGTATATATTGCATATTAAGTGCAATATTACTTACTTAAAAAGTAAGGTAATTCCAGATGTATTATATAGAAGGAATACAGTATTTTAAATAATATAAATACCGAACAGATAATATAATAGCACGTATTGTTGTATATCATTAAAATATGACTGCATCTTTGGTTGCTCCCATTCAAACCCAGATTGTTTGATTACAATATGACACGCCGAATTGGACCAGAGAACGTATAATCGATTGTTTTATAAATAACCCAATAGCATCATTAGCAGGCATATATATAGACTCGTACCATATCACAATTACGGATTTGAATAGCTAAACGACGGCTAGGTGAACGCATGCACCGGGGTTCATAACGAGGTCGTAGGGCAATTATAAAAAATGCATTCCGCCAACCGACTAATCATCGCCTGCACTGCAGCAGCAGCAGCAGCACCAGCAGCAGAGCACAGTACCTTGTCCCGAAATTTCCCAGCGACAAGGAAAATTCAATCGTTATAAGTTAATTCGAAATGCATTAGCGTTAATCCTGCATGTACCGTCGCTGCCATTACCATCAGATATTCACTTGGCTTATTATGCATCGAAATCTCGCCTCTTTCTCTCTCTCTCTCTCTCTCTCTCTCTCTCTCTCTCTTCCTCGTTGCTTCTCTATTGTGCGCCTCGATAACCCCCCACTGTGCGTCAATCTGATCTTCGATTTTACGAATTGCGTACGGCTGACTAATTGACACTGACGTTGCATGTGTGACTCCACTTTCCACATCCTTCTTCTACTTGTCGTACGCTTTTTTCAGGGACGAATGGAAATTATCAATTCTAATGCTTAATGTAATTTTAATTACCACTATCAACATTGATATGCTTCTGAAAACTGTTAATTCTGTACCAGCTACCGTATAATTAAGTGATGATACATTAATAAGCTCTGTAGGATGTATAATAAGAATGATAATAATTTATCTAATGTATTATACCTGTACGAATATGCAAATTAAAAGAAAGAATCTGATTTAAAAATCAATTCTAACGTAAAATTTTTCTCATCCCATTAGGATTTCTGCTTTTAAAACTGCCACTTCGGTCTTTTAAAATCATTAAGTTCCACAAATGCAAAGACCTGCTCAATGCAATTATTCAAGAAAAAAAAAAGAAGCCGAGGCATCAAAATTAAGCTTCTTTTCCCGTAATTAATTGTAAATTTCATTTTGTTCCTCTTTACGACTCTTCATCTCTTCATCTCTTCGTCTCTGCTGGTCTCCATCTCCATTATATTCTTTTCGCCATAACCGCAAGCTCTCGTTTCTTCCTCCACTTGGTCCATCTATGCATTCTCATTCTCTTCCCATTGTCTCTTTCTGCTTCCTGTTTAGTTGCTATAGAGAGAAGTAAAGAGAGAGACAGAGAGAGAGAGAGAGAGAGAGAGAGAGAAAGGGGGGGCAGAGAGGGAGATGGAAGCATGGATTATTGCCACGATCATGTAAGAGAGGAGGTGGAGGACAGTGGCGCTCAACGGAGTCTCCGTCGGCGCGACGGCGGTGGCTCGTTTATTAGCGCGAATGGCTTTGTCGACAGCTTGATATGCGGCGAAAACCCGCCCTTCTCTCTCACTCCCTCTCTCCTCTCGTTCTCCATCTTTCAAGCTCCCGTATCTCGACTACGTATACACCTTTCATCCACACTGCGCGAGCGAGGACTTTGTAAGTTACCAGCGGGATTTTCTCCCCACCAATAATAATAACACCGCGCGAGAGTCGTTAAATGATTATATTTAGCCCATATAAGACCTTTTGCGCATCTCGCCTCGTGCGCCTAATATTACAAGGTTAGACGCGGTTCAGCCGTGAATCTTCCTTCTCATTATTGTTTCGCGTATATCCTGTGCGATGTTTTTGCGATCGAGATGCGTATATACGAAATTCTATATAAATAACGCGTTTTTAGGGCTTCTCGCACATCTCGCTCGGATGAGCGCTGAAATCGATAAGGTTTACGAGGGCTTGTACTGTGTGCAGCAGCAAATGAATGGCGGGGGTCCTTGTGAAAATTTTATTGGCGCATTAAATTTAACGGTCTTCGAGCTATGCATAGAGCGTAAATATGCCCTTTTCATTGTCATATCAACGTTTTCTATTATTTGCATATTCTTTGACTTGATTATGAATGAAGAGAATGCAGGGGAGGAAAAAGTAGAAATTCACTATTGATTACACATTGGAGTATACTCGAGGATGTTATTAATTGTTGGATTATTTTATTTGGTTACTTTATGCTCATAAGAATAGCTGAGTATAAATTTCCAACAATGTTATCCGTATCGTTATACAGTAAAAGCATTCACAGACTAAATGTCTGACTATACTCTTCATGTATGTACCTGTAGTTTTTTGAAAGTCATTGCACCTGAACTAATTTATTCAACATTTTATAAGTTGCATCTACCACTAATACGAAACAGTTATCTTTAACATATCATAAATATTTTATTGTCACCTAAACGTGAATCATCGCTTGACCAATACAATAATAGGAATTATCGAGCAATTATTAACGTGTGAATTTTTGCCCAAAGTTAATCAGCTTTGTTGCAGTAATTCTAATTTAGCCATAGTGACACGAGCAGCGTCTCGAGGGGACGCAAAGTCATTTCGCGGTGAGCATCCCTCCGACAACGCAGGTGATTTTACGCGGACGCGTGTGCGCACATTCGCCGGCACTCAAGTGTCTGCTAAAGTTGGCCAGCGCGAGCTTTGACATCTAAGCAGATCATCGCTGTTGGCGAATGTTTTGATTAGACTCTCCCGACTCGCTGAATTACTTCGAAATGTTGTTGTCGAGTCCGACGATCGATGCTTCTCGTCCAGAAGTTCTCGTGCATCCGAATGTCGTCGCTGCTCGTGCCGAATTGCTGGTGACAATTGATTTGCCAGGAAAATACCAGCTTAACACACGCTCTAAAAATATCTTGCTCGATCTTTCTTTTCCTGCATTTTTCGAGATACAGCACGTCGTCAATTTACTAGTTTCATTTTAATAATATCACACACACTTCCGAGGGATAATTTGAAAGCGTAACTCATACAATCCGCAAGGCGCGTAACTCTTTCTCTCGTTCACCTGTGAATATTCGTGCAGGCGACGTATCATCGAATAAAAAAGCTGCTACCAGATGCGATAAAACGTTATAGGAGATGACGCGGCTGCGGCGCTCGCCTATAGACAATCGTAATATTGGCGCGCGGTATTTTTGCTACCATCTTCTCCACGAATTTATACAGGAAAAATCTGCCACCTGGAGAATTTACGTGGCACACGACCGCAGAAATATAAGCAATAACGGTCAGCCGTTTCGACTCCTAACGGCTACTATAAATACACTAAAGGCATATGTGTGCGAGTGAAGGTGACGCAGAAATGGTGAATGCGTCTAAGAGTCTACCTTACATACGTGTGGCTTTTGTGGAACGCAAAAGTAACGATTGTGCATATGGGAATGTGTGAATGCGAATATCTAAAGTTTTCATCGATAATTATTTTGAAATTAATTAATACAAAACTTTGATACCATCAAAAGTTTGCATATTTAAAGTTATCGCTACATAAAAATTCAAAGATGGAATAAAATTTACTGATCATCAGGCAACTAAACTTGATAAAATAATGAATTCATAACGTTCTTTTGCAAGGTGGATTGTCTAAACAAATTACAGTCACAAAACCTTATACATGATGGGTATATAAAGAGACAATATTCTATCAATATTAGGAAAAGTAAGAAAGTGACAATATAATCCAATGAAATTTTAGAGTAATATTTGTTTAAAAGAAAAGTTTAAATGAACATTGTGATTCGTCCCCGGCTACCTGATGAATTCATCACCTGATGGGTTAATCAGTAAAATGACAGGCAGCCGTATTTTAGACGCAAAATTATATGTCAGTGTTCTGTTCCTATTATAATGTGAAATGATAAAAGTACTAGTGGGAGCGAAAAGTTTGGCTCCCATCTAGTGTGACAATTATTTTGCCTTCTCCAAAAGGAAGCTTTGTGATAACATTATAGATTCGAGCATCAAGGAGTTAATATATGCTATTTTAAAAAAATATTTGTATTTTTATCCACGCGCGTATGTTTCTGTATGTGCATGATAAAATATTTTTATTAATTATATTTCTATTTTTAAAGTCAGGAGAACTGGAAAATAAAACTATGTATCATTCTGAAATTTTGTACAGAACTTTGACTTGATTATTATCTATTAGATGAGTTCTTTGTAGATTAAAATTGTACGATCGGTCAAAGAGATAGTGTCTTAAGTTCTATGTTATTAAAGAAATAGTATTCTTAATTCTTTTCAAAGTTTTATCTTCTACATCTTCTATACATGAGAATAATTCAAACGATACTACTAGCTATACATTGCTCGTTACAAAGTTGTAGAAGCACTTTATTATAATAAACTCTTAAGAATTCAAGTCTGCGAATTGATCTAACCACTTTCTCCAAAGGGTTTTTTTATTTTCAAAACTAAGAGTTAACAATCAGAGCAAATTAAAAAGTAGCATACCAAATCATGACCGCGACATAAATAATCTCCATTTATCACGGTATAAAACAATAAGGAAACAAATGTACCGTCCTACCGCAAACTCGTCGCGAGCTCAGCAAAAGATCTGTCTTATCGACATGTCATTCACCGACTTCCTTTTTTCTCCCCCCTCTTGCCCCCTCCTCTTTCTTCTCTCTCTCTCTGCTGCAGCTTATTTTCACGAATCCCCCATCGCGTTTCGACAGCATGAAGATAAAGCTGCATTTGCTATCCAGCCTTCCTTTTTCCCTTCTCTGCCGCTCGTGTTTTCTTGATTTCTCTCTTTTACTTGGGCCGTATCGGGGTATGCTGGCTGCCTGAGCGCGAAAGAGAAGCAGAGAGGGAGAGAGAGGGAGAGAGAGGGAGAGAGAGGGAGAGAGAGGGAGAGAGAAATGGGAGAAAAGGGAGAAAAAGAAGGCCACGAGTGTATGGGTGAGGTGGGAAGAAGGCGAAAATCCGCGAAAGATTTATGGATGTATATCCTGGGTGACGTTGTGCTCGCGCGCACGCGGCGGACGATTCGAAAAGCGTTTGTTTCTCGAAAATGCTGTAGAAGCAGACGCGGCGCGCGCTAGTGGTTTCTCGCTCTTATTGAAACATCAACTTCACTTTGCCTCATCTTTTTCGCTGATAAAGAAGTGATCGATGGCCGGTCTATTTTGCCTTCGGCTTACGATCACGTCACCCTGATAAGGCAGTTTTGTTATCCTTTATTTCTGGAAAGGGTCTCGCGTATCAATTACGATGGGTTTACACGTGAGAATCAAGAACATTAGTATTGAAAGTTCATTTATGTAGTGACTGATAAATTAAAATCAAAATATGATTATACATCAGTGAGTAATTAATAAGTGCAAAAAAGTAGTTTTTTTACGTAATGGATAAAAAAACAAATGTATGTTTTGCTTAAACGAATTACATAATATTTTTAACAATTTAATATACAATTTTTAGTAAAGTATGTATGCACTCAAATTATAATAGATATAAAATTTAAACAAGAATAGCAATATTAATTATGTAAGGATTTTCATTTTTTCAGCAGTGAGTAAAAAAAGCTTATTATTTCTGACACAAAAAGCTCGAAACCTTATTTATGATTAATTTTTTTACCCACAGAAAGGCAAAACGATTCTAGGACAAGAGAACTACGATGACGGTGGTATAAGAAAGGCGAACGCATTAATTCAACAAAAGGGTGCAATTAAAGGTTTTCAATTATCGTTAAAGTTTTCATCGTACAAGAAAATATTCAATTTCCCGTTTGGCAATAAAAACCAATAATACCGCAGAAATAGCAAAGGTAAAGACAGCAGCTGCAGTTGCACACACAGACCCACACACACACACACACACACACACACACTAACGCGCAGTGCACGGCTAATAAATTTTCGATTTTCCTTCCTCGCGCGCGCGCGCGGTTAAACTAAATTACCGCGCGCTCTTAATCGGGTAAATCAATAAGAACTCGTGCGCGAAGCCGCGAAATGAACATTCCAATCTAATAAATTTCGTGGCGGAGAAAAAGGAACATCTTCGCTCTCTGCTAGCGCGCAACGTAAGTATTTTTGGATTTACCAAGTTTTTGCTGATTAAATTTTTACCTCGCAGCTCCCGTGTAGTTGAATTATGTAACTTTATCTCGATAATCATTCTTATACTGCTACTTATAAAGGTTTCCTTGGGGCAAGAGTGTTTTATCACTGTACTTATATCGGTTTCTTTCGATCTTGAATATTTTATCATGTTTCTTTGAGAATAATATTATATACTAGTCATTTTATCTGTAATAATAAAATACTAATAAAATTTTATTTTTTACATGCAGTGATCGCCAAAAAGTCTAGCTCAAATTTATAATTTATAAATTACTCATCAATGTAATGAGACAAGACTTGCTTTGATGATTTTTATTTATGAACCATCGGTGTATGCATTTCTATTTATCCAATAGAAAACTGATTTCAAGCAATATTCATTAAGTGCTGCATTTAGCACATACTCTTCGTCACGCGGATATATAAGAAAAAAGCACACCATGATCAAACTACAGCCGGGAGGAATAGAAAAACCATTTCCAAAGCGCAAGCAGTAAATCCAACAATGAAACTTTTCTCAATACCAGAGGAAACGCATCATCGATCTCCGAAAAACGAACCGCACGCTTGGGCGCGAACACATACACACACGCATATGCAGAAAGAAACGAGTCTTTATAAAACAAGAGGTCTCGTCTCTCGGTTCCAGTGGCTTTTTCTCTCTCCCTCCCACTTACGGAAATAGAAGAACTCTAGATTCCTTGAGAGTCGCTCCTATATATATATACATCTATACCTATATATATATATATAGACAGCTACATTCTTGATAAATTTCCGCCTTCGGTGCGAGGAGTGTAACAGCTGCCTCTCAGAGGGTTGGCTCAGACTGTGGATAGGAAAAATACGCCGCGGTACCCGGTCTCGCCATCGTCAGCGGTCATTATAATCGAAGATTTTTTCTACTTTCTCACTCCTCTGTCCCGAGTTTACAAAAGTCTCATGCTCAGTTTGAAGAAGGAGGAGTAGGAAGAGACTGCACGAGTCGCGTAGTTTTGAGGAAAGGCGATACGGCAAAAACAGAATGAGAAAGAGAGATAAGCGAGGGTGAATTCGGCGTGTTTCAACTTTTGGGATGGAGAAAGAGAAACTTTCATTTTTTGGTGGTGCTTTCCTGATACTCTCTTACTGATTTGGACGAAAAGTTTGCCATTCCCAGCGTCCCCGCGATTAATAATACACTTATTCTACAATGGGACTTATGGCATTTACAATGGGATCACTCTAATCCGACATCGTCAAGAGGATTTTTCACTTGGTAATGAGAGAATCTGATGCGATTAACTAGATGAATACGAAAACTTGACAGTCTTTATGTTATGAGTACTTTTCTTATCTTTTTTTAATTAATAAATTTGTTTGCTCAATACTTGCTGTTACATTATTTAAGAGTTAGTTCTAAATTCGTCGAGTTTAAGTATGCGATCTATAAAGCCTCTATCATTATATATAATGTTTTTAAATTCTAGCTCGTTGAAGATTTATTGAATAAATTTTATTGAATTCAAATTGAGGTCGTACAGTTAGATGAAGAGCTCATCAATGTAAGGTTTTTTAAAGTGTACGACGAAATTTGGGATTTATCACAACTAACTATATTACGCATTGTTACATGTCTATTCAATGAGATTTTTACCTTATTTAATGTAAAATAAGTAATAACGAAGTTTCAGTAGGATTGACTGCATCGTTTTTGAGAAAATTAATACGAGCGGAAAAAGTGTCGCACCTTAAAATATGCTGTCGGTCAATAAATCAATCGATTTTGCAAATATTTAAAGGTTTTTCTCTTTTTTCTAAATGTTTTAGTGGCAGTAGCAGCTTTTTTTTATAATCAATCAGATCTGACAACTTAAGAGTAAACTTGTATTTATTGAACGCCCCTTTTCTCCACCTTTTCACCTTATCGCATTCGATGTCTCACCAGAGAACAGGATTACAGAGAGTCGTGAGCATTACTTTCATTTTATTTGGTGTACAAGATTTTAAAGCGTCAGACAATATATATTTACTATGTATTGTTTCTTCAAAGAGGAAGCTCTTTGCAAGGGTCCAAAAATTTTTTTCTAAAAATGCGTAGAAATATTTTTTAATGTCATTGGAATAAAAATCAAATATTTTTGAGATAGGTAATGTTTTTTCGTGTTTGTAGTATGTGTATGAGTGTGTGCGTGTGCGTAATGTGTGCGTGCGGCTGTGTGTGTGTATACGGATAAATCTGCATCTCTAGAACGGATTAACCGATTTTCAAATTTCAATGTTCGTTTCATTATTCTTTTTTGTAGCATGGAGGATGAAAAATAATTTTTAATAGATTCATCTATTTTATTTTGGTGACTTTTTGTTTTTTAGTTTTTTCGTATTGCAAGTTTAGTATTTAATAATCTTACAATATGATAGCGATTAGTGATTCTTTTGCATTACTAATGTAAAATAATCTTTTCTTTTCTTTTCGTTAAGAAAAAATTAAGGAAGAGGTAGAAAAATACGATTTTTGCACAAAGGCAACCTTAGGTTCGAGAGCTGAAGG
>UELU01141240.1:20789-33803 GCA_900490025.1 Megastigmus dorsalis
TATATATTTACTATGTATTGTTTCTTCAAAGAGGAAGCTCTTTGCAAGGGTCCAAAAATTTTTTTCTAAAAATGCGTAGAAATATTTTTTAATGTCATTGGAATAAAAATCAAATATTTTTGAGATAGGTAATGTTTTTTCGTGTTTGTAGTATGTGTATGCGTGTGTGCGAGTGCGTAATGTGTGCATGCGGCTGTGTGTGTGTATACGGACAAATCTGCATCTCTAACGGATTTTATTTTGGTGACTTTTTGTTTTTTAGTTTTTTCGTATTGCAAGTTTAATATTTAATAATCTTACAATATGATAGCGATTAGTGATTCTTTTGCATTACTAATGTAAAATAATCTTTTCTTTTCTTTTCGTTAAGAAAAAATTAAGGAAGAGGTAGAAAAATACGATTTTTGCACAAAGGCAACCTTAGGTTCGAGAGCTGAAGGGGAGACTGAAGGCTTCTATATACTTGAACTAGGAAGACGTAAACGGTATTTTTTTGTAAACCTTAAGGAAACAGCTAGATGATTAATTAATCTTTAATAACTGCGTGTATAGTTATAGTTTATGGCTATTCGTAGTTATAAGTACATAATTAAGCAACAAAGAGAAGCTTAAGTACTCAATTGGGAATGTTCGAAAGTAAATAAAGCCACCCACGCACACAGTTAACGCACACGGAAGGTCGAATTATTTATACGCGGGGAATCAAGATACAGCCGAGTATCCTCATTTCCCTCGACTCACCCTCGTCGTCTTAACAATTCTTTAAATGCTCTACTCTCCTATCGCGTTCTTCACGAGGCGCTGCTGCTGCTTTTGCTACTTCCGGTTTGGCGGGGGCGCGTTTCGGTTATCTCAGCGTCGAAGCCGCCATAAGTCAACGTCTCGGGCTTGGTAATTTATTTCTGCGAATTTGCGCACTCGTGCACCCTCCCACCCCTCTCTCTCTCTCTCTCCCTCTCTCTCTCTCTCTCTATTCCTCTTTTACTCTCTGCTGGGGCGAAGAGGCTGCAGAAAGGACATTGGGTCTGTGATTCTCGAGAGGAGAGTCCCTCGCTAAACGTGGTGCTATGTCTCTCGCAGCTCACTCGATTGATCGCTTCGGCTGCTGCAATATTCCATTAGCCCAGACTATTCGCATAAATATAGAAGAAAATTCTTTTTCTTTTCGTTCGGTGCATATGGTTTCCATGCATAATTATATTTAGTTTATGAAAACTGGTTTATAGTTGCATAAATGAATTTACCTTTCAGAAGGCAATAATTATTAAACATACAAATGAAATGGTATCGAATCATAATACTACTTTTAAAATTATTAAATTTTATAATTTACTTTTATACGATAAAATTTAGGTAAATCTTGCCATTCAAACTAAAAATATTCCATCTGCAAGTTTGGTGTAGTTAGCGGTATTAATTCCTTTATTTATTAACTACAAAAATACGCATACTGGTAAAACAATCCGATGTAAAAGTAATGCAATGAATAACATTAAGGGTGTATAGCGAATACGCATTAATTGAATATCGTGAATATATATTTTTGAAATTTTATACATACCAAGGCCAAGTAAGTAAAACTGTCATGTAATTTGAATGTCAAATGACTCCTCTACAATTCTATTTTCTCTTTTGCAGTAAAATCAAGCGATAATTATACAAACTCGGATCTCTTCCTTGCTCCTACCATTTTCTTATCTTTTATTCCTCAGCTTCCCCTTCCATTCTTTTCTCTATTATATAGACTCTCCTTCTTCCGCACTGTATTTCATTTTCCTTTGCACGTTCAACTTTAGAATGCGCATACATAAATATTAGTTAGTTTAGTATACTTATCTGAATTCATCGTCCGCGATCTTAAAGAATCGCTTGCTTGTATTGATAAATTGTCGAAAAATAATCCATTCTTTACAAATAGTACGCGAAACTGAATCGATATTTAAGGATATTTTGTAGCAATATTGATTAAGTATGTAAGGTAGACAATGTTATTAGTCACGGTGGTTATAACTCATTGTTCACAAGAAAATTAGTATTAGTTTTATATAAAATAAAGATAAAATAAAATAAAATTAATTTCAATAATAAAGACTGTAATTAATTAATAAAGACTTAAAAGTTCAAATCAATTAAAATTAATTAGCTCTGATACAACTATAAATATTTAGTTGAAATACTTGATATTGATAATATGTAGTAAAAATTAGCAGATCAATACCAAATTTTGAAATAGCATTGTTTAACTCGTAAGAGCAATTCAAAGCCGTCGTGTGTGTAACATAGATCATGGCATAATGGTAAAAGCTCCGCCGGTAATAAGTGGAATTTACTTATAATAGGAAGTCAAATGATTGTTAAAATATTAAAAATGTATTATTTTTTTTATTTAGTAATCATTTACTTTCTTCTTCACAAAGTATTAGTGTTTTTCACAGAATATTTGAAATCAGTTTTTCCAAAACGTTAATATCAATCAGTTGTTTTGCAAATTTTGAGTCATAAAAAACCGAAGCGAAAGAGTTTACTGCTTCTGGACGGTAGAATCTTCAGCTTTTAAGGTAGTGGAAAAGAGAAAAAAATGCGAATAGAAGAAATGCGCGCCGAAGGACTGTCGGCTGTAACTGTTAGATCTGGTGCTTGGCGACGTCCAAGAGAATGACTGATAATAGTCATAATAAATAAGCAAGCGCTTGGATAGATGGAATTAGCTGTAGATGCAGGAAGCGATTAGTTGAATGTTGGGTTGAGATTGCAGTTTATTTTTATTTCCTTATAGAGGAAGCTTTGAAATAGTGAAAAGTCTATTTTTTTAAAAATAAAAGTGGATCAGTCTTTTAGTATTTCTGCGTAAATATAAGCATTTCTTTTGGTGGGCGCGCACGCGCATGTGTGTGTAAAAACTTATCTCAGGACTGCACAGACCGATTTTGATATTTAACCTCTCAATTTTTGTTTCTTTTTGTCTAAGTCTGTCCAAAAATATTTTTTTTTATTTAATGATTTTCTTTTGTTTTATGATGAAAACTAGATTTTTAATTTACTTTTATAGCTTTTTTATATGCTAAAATTTTTAAATCTATAAAATTTAAAATTTAAACTTAAAATTTATTAAATCTGCAAAATTCCTTAGAAAGAGCTTTTAATAATCTTAATTTTGAGATGTTTTACGAAGATACTTTTCATCACTCTCTTGTTATTCATCGAAGTTATTTAATTACATTGTTTTTCATTAGTTTTTGAATATTTAATAATTTCGTTTTTTTAATAGTTTAAAATTTTCTTCATTTTTGATCAAGAGGTATAAAAAAATTTACAGTACACTTATAAAAGTGGTTTTAGCTACCCATTGCAATATTCAATCATTCAAAGGGATGCTGAAGTGCCTTTTTTATCGATATTAAGTTTTTCAAACTTCTTAATTTAATAAATCAACCGATTGAGTTGAAACCTTAGAAAATGATAGAATGGTCATAAACGAAGTGCGCTATGCCAGAATTTCCCAAATAAAATAAGGTAATACAGAAGCTAGAGAAGAAAATATCAGCTTTCTATTGATTTCAATTTAAGCCAAGAGATAGCTGACTCCATCTTTCCAATTATGCTTTAAACAAAAATTATATTTATGTAATTTATCAGTAATTGCTGGGTTGAGCGCGCTCCATGTATGATAACTTTATCATCTCCTAAAGTTTGAAGTCATTTCATTAATATGGTAAAGAGAAAAGCTTGAAAAACCTAGTGGAGATCTCGACATTATAAGGGCGGAAAATTTTAATTTTTAGTGACTCCAACGTCCGCTTAAAATTTATTTCATAGTTTTTGTGTTATTTTTACAAAATCTATTTTTATAGGTTAGGTTATTACGGGTTAATTTATTTATGCATTATATATTACTTATAAATTGGAAGAAATCATTTAAATTTGAGGAAGCTATGTTCTAATGAATTGTGAGGAGTTTTTATCTTGATTTCATTATTACCTTTACTTTTTCTTGTCTTTTTGTTACGAAAGCAAATGTATGAAATGCTTTACCTTGACTTTTTCTATATCTCTATGGAATGTCTACTTTTCTATTTTCACAAAAAGACAGTAATAAATATTATTAAGTAATAAATCTATAACTGAATGTTTTAAGTCATATGCACTACAGTGCAATGTATTTACTGATATCAAGGTATAAATTGATATGCAGGTATAAATTATTATGAGTTGAATACTTGTTACTATATGTTACTGTATAGACTGAATAAAAGCACCAGATATTATTACTTTATCATTCCGCACTTATCTATCCGAACAAAGAAAATTAAATCCCTTTATTTCTGAAAGCTCACTTATTTTCAGGCGAGAATATTTCATGGAACTCAGTTATAGGTGGGTAAAGATTAATGGTAACGAAACTACAGGAAATCATCGTAAAACACAGGAATCGTAGACGTAAAAAAGCAAGTGTGAAAAAAAATATATTGGTTCTCTTTTTCAAGGAAAGTTAAGAAATAACGATTGCTATAAAAGGATGCGCCGAGTTTAACGGAAAAAGTGTGATCTTATTAGCATAGGCTGTGCATAAAAAAGTTGTCGATTGACCTAATTAAAAATTTCGTTACCGTGTTCGCATTTGATGTTTTCATTATTCAAACTTTCCGCCTCGCTTACCGGAGATTATCTACTTTAATCTAATATCGAAAATAATAACTGTTCCTTTCTGCAATAGTAAAGTTTGACTTCTATTTAGTTCTGAATTTAAGACTTTAGGCATCGTAGCTAAAACTGTAGTAGGGGCTAAAAGTAACAAAGGTAAAAATTAACATACAATTTTTAAAGGAAATAACAGTATTAGATGTTTGTAAGTCGACTTAGTTTGTTGTGTACAATACCCTCTACTATGCTAATACTTTTAGTAACCCTCTCGACACCGTCCGATCAAGACACAATAGCGAGCTCACGATTTTTGGAAGTTTCAATTATTAGTTCATAACACGATTTTAAACATATAAATTATTGGTTCCCGATGAATTCAATTATATGATAAATGTTTATTATGCAAATTATCAATATACGAGTATTATCGAACTTCAGGGATAAAATATTATAGAAGTTTGCGGACAAACAGTAAAGGAAGTCCTATGAAAAGAAAATATTTAGTTGTAGCAGCCTAAATGATTAATTATCATGTATTTGGTTGCAAGAATTAGCAAAGACTTTAGTTACACCATCAAAACAGTTTGATGTAATTATTTCATTGTAGTGAACAAATGTTTGCAAGAGTAATATTTGTCCAAATAATTTGGTTATGATAACCATATCTTTATTTCTCGCAAGTTAAGTGTTCTTTATCCTAAATCTAATTTAGTTATGCGAAATCAAAACAAATTTAGTCATCATATTTTTCATATACCTATATGTTCAAAAATGCTCCTCAGCTGTTACTTTACTCTTTTACTTTGTTTAATCATTTCTTGTAAAAAATCCATTAATTATTTTTAAAAGAAACTGGTTTGAATAATAGCTGAATAACTATGCATATATTACTTACAAAGGTCAATGAATAAAAATAATATCTGCTTTCAACACTACATCGACTCTTTGAAAACTTATTTTTAGCCCCGGTTTCCCTTAAGCTAATTTTCAGAAAAAATTCTGTTTTATCAAATAATGAAACCATATTTTATGCTATAATATCTAAAATCGATTGTTAAATGTTGACATTTACCACAACTGCTGGCACAAGGTCTTAATTCTATTCAGTTATATTAAAAACAAATGGCAATGTAAATTTTAAATTCAAATGAAAAGTACTTCACATTCCATCTAGTATACATTGAGTTACAATAGTCAATATTTTGTAAGCGTTGTTACTTCGACAACTGAATAATCGAAAATACTTGAAAGCATAGTGTATGCAATAAACATTAGGGGCAGCCGATTCCGATTAAGCAAAAGCTGCGGAATAAAGGAAAACTTAGGAGTCCCGCGTGCACGCCGTGAGGAAACGATGCAGTCGCCAGCCGGTCCGCAGGCATATCTAAAGTTTTCCTCAGTTCGGCCGAAGAAAAAACAAACGGAGGCGCGCGGTTGCGGCACTTTCGTGGAGAATAAGAGGAGAAAATAGCAGAGCGTGAAAAAGGTGCGCGTTAACGGTAAAGGGAGTAAATCGAATGCAGTTGCTTATTCCACGCCCAACTCTCTTCCTTTATACTTCGTTCCTCGACTTTATCAAGCGTTGATAGCGAAATAAAAATTCGCCGTAAGTATAAATAATGCCAGAGTGGAGGCAACAGTTGCGAGAGAAAACGATGATATTCTTGCCCAGCTGTTTTCGAACTGAATTGATAAATAATTAATTTGCTGCGCCAGTTTGTTTGATTTTCGTCTTCGTACCGAGGCGTGAATAATGTAATTTCGACCGGCCTTTCCTCGACCATTACAATTACTTTTGTGCCTGGATACCCTCTTTCTTTCTCTCTCCTTTTTATTCTCTATCGATTCTCGCTTATTAAATAAGGTCGGCTGTATTTCGTTTGAGAATAATTAATATTAAAAGAAGTTTTAATATTAATGTGAATTTAATTATTTCTCACGTTCTTTATGAATTTATTCTTGTATAATTATATCATACTGTTATTATTATTATTATTATTATTATTACTATTATTATTATTATGAATCTAATAAAAAGAAGAATAAGAATTTGTACTTTAAATATAAATCTATCAAACTCTAGTGATTTATAATAATCGTTTATACTTAAAATTTTAAAATTATAGTTGCCGAGCATTTACATGCGATGGTAGCTGATGATACATACAATATATATGGCACTATTTAAAACTAAAATTGGTCAAAAATGAATATTCGAACTACCTCGTTATTGAGGTATAAATATTTTTCTGACACATTGCATTTATTTTATTATATTATTTATCTAAATTAATTAATTTGCAATCAGCACATTTTTATTATTTAATCTTTCAAATTTCTATTTACACAGCATCAGAACCCAGTTTTATTCATAATTAACCAAGAAACTAGCATTAGTATTTCCTCTCCTTGATTATTTTACGAGTCTTTTTTGGACCTGTCGAAGGAGCTAGTCTTGAAGCTTAGCAACATGTAAAAATTATGCACCAAATTTCGTCACTTCGGTGTGTAAATCCAAGCATTTTACCCGTACCTATATAGCACTGGACATTATACCCTTTGCACTGAGAAGAAATGACTTTAGCCTCTGTAAGTCAGCCATGATATTATTTTATAACGAGTCTAAGTATTTGGCAAATGAATTTCATTTTCGAACGAATGATGGAGCGAAGCGGAAATTAATTTAAGCACTAGACGTTACGGTAGGATGGTCTCGAACAGATTTCTTTTAAATTACGGGTGCACTTCGAAGTCAATGATAATATTTTTTAACTGTCTATAATTATATCATTGTTAGTATTATAAGTGTATTCTGATTTTTACATTATTTAATTAACTGTATGATTTAAGTTTTTTTCTCTTCTTATTTTAATTTTGTTTTTTTATGCTATTTTAATTTTATATCTTCTATATCCATTCAAATTTGGAAGGTTGCTTGTTCCATTCCTATATATGTGTAGTCCATAACGAACACACCTGTAACTTTATTACATTTAGCAATAAGAAAAATTTTTAAAATGATAGTTTTTGAAAATTGATTGACCTACATTATCAAAAAACTTCTTTAGCTGCTATTTCAAAAAATAAACTTTATAAAATATAGACCCATAAAAGCTCATAATATATATATATATATCATTGAATACCCAGGCCTGCATTGTTGCGAGTAAATTGTTTTTTTTTTGTTCACTAAAGTAAAAATATTACTATACATATTTTTCTTCACCCGAGTGATTTAAAACTTCGATTCATAGTAAAAATTCAATAAAAATAAACATTAGTGGCTTGAACGCCAGCATTAGCAGGACAAAAATTTATATTGATTTATATGTAGATTGGCTGGAAACGGTTCTAATTAACAAAGTAGCAGAAAAATATTAAATGTATTATTGATACATTTAAACCCTGCCATTATAAGTGTTATTTGAAATAGAAAAAACACGAAAGTAAAATACATAAATTTTTATGATTGTGCTGCTTATTTTGAAGTTACTCGTGGTGTTTATGTTTTTAAAATTTCAAAGTTTTCAATCCCATTTTGAATTCTTTGTGTTTCTTTTACAAATGATTTATTTGGATCCAACGTGTACAAAAGCTCTCCTAGATTTGCTTTTATTCGCCACCTTGTGCGCTCCGATCGGTAATCCTATCCCCTCCCAACGCTTACCCAGAGCGAACACATGCGTAACTATGTACGTTTGTTGCAATGCCGACGAGGGAATGAAAGGCACAGAGCGGGGCGCATCGGTGATTGAAATTTGATGTCGCGAGCATTGTGCGCGGTCGTTGCTTTTTTTTCGCGCTCGGTCGCGCCAAAAACGCTACACCGAACTGTTTGTTTGTGGCCTGAACAGCTACCTACATGTGTAGGTGCTCGGGCTGGGTTTTTCGCGCGCCATGTGCCCGTATCGGTTCGGCGAAACTAATGTGGATACAGGTTTGGAGAGGTGAGCTTTGGCAAATGCGGTTTTGGGATTAGTTTCTGTCTATCGCTCTTGTTTGATTTTTGCTTAGTTTTAGGAGCATTCGCGCACGAGATTGCTTGCGCATTGTGATTTGAGGAAGGGGCTCGGCTCTGATATGATCTTTCCCTTGCATGAAAATAGCTTAGTGGTGGACACGATATTTTGATTTTTTGTATGCTTTCAGAAGAGATGTTAACAAACTAAATTAGGCTCACGCTATAATGGGACTGAAGTTGTATTACATGTATATATTTAAATATAAGTATACTTTGTTTATATCTAACCAAAGTTATAGGATTTATTTAAATTAATTATAAAATATCAAAGCGACTAATAATTTATTTGGAAAAAGCATAGCTTTCAAATTTGTTTTGTTAGAAATAAAAGAAATAATTTCAAAAAATATCTGTGGCATTTCAATACTCAATAATATTATCAAAATCGTCATTTTTATTGGTTAATGTTCATCAGGATGTTTAGCTCACTTACTCAAAACTTATTATAGATAAAGCATATAGAACGGAGGAGTAACTAATCACCTAATTATACAATCTAATCGATTATTCGCATAGACATCCAGTTACCTACCTGCGCTCTGAGGAAAAACTTATAGCCATTCCTCATCTACAGTTTCTGAAAAAAAAATTACGGTAAGACCAAAATAGCCTCTTTGCATAAAGAAGTAGCGCATCTTTGAATGAGTTCATATAAAGGCGAGAGGAAGGTGGTAGAGAAAGGCTAGCGCATCTAGGGTGGGCAGTGGCTGCAGGGCAGGAGGAGGCACGCAAAAGTCGCGCAAGTTTGCACGCCGTGGGAGACTCCCCAATGCGCAACTTGGTTCGGCTGTTGGGGTGTGCAGTGTAGGGCCAGGAGCCACCTGATCCTCGTCCCATACATAACCCGAGCAAAACCACTCCCACGGGAGATCGCGTTTATATAGCCTCTCCAGCAAGTGAGAGAGAGAGAGAGAGAGAGAGAGAGAGAGAGAGAATGCAAAAAGATTCTCTGTGTATGTGTGTACAGGCGCGCGCGCATCTCCTTGGTCCAAACTTTGGCGCACCGAGCAAGAGCAGAGAGAGAGAGAGGGAAAATGCTGGAAAACATACGTATAAATCAGGTTACGGCTCGGAGGAAACTCCCTTTATTGGAAGCGAGAAAGAAAAAGGGGTATTTAGGGACGCCGGGAGAGTAATGGCCTATAGATGAAGATAGAGAGGGCCGCATGTGACTTCTGCCTCGTCGTTTGGTCCGACATCGCGGCCAGCAGATTGTTTTCCTCTAGTCTCGGACGACGTGATGCTCGCTCTCGCTTTCTCGCTCTCTGTGCAACGGCTTTATCGTTGAGAGTGGAGAGTTCACGCGTCGTAAATTTTTTTCGGAACGACGCTGATTCCGACACTTGTTTTTTCCGGGTGCGCTTCGCGAGGAATAAAGTTTATCATGCGCGCAGACCGTTGACGCGCGGGACTCGACACTTTTCAAGCCCATTGTTCTCGAGCTCCTCGTTTTTAGAGCTTCGGGCGGTGTGACCTTTTTTGCGATAGCTAAGCGATGGATGGTCTCGTCTGAATGGCAAGTAAGATTATTATTGAAAATGATTAAGGTGTGCGTTAGTGGTACTGTAATTATTATTTGATTACATATTGTTTATGTATTGTATTTAATTTATAGATTTTAGTTTCTATGTCTTAGACTGGAACAGAATACTTTTACAAAATGATACCATTGCTCAGTTGCTGACGCTCCATCAGAGAATTGAATTTTTTTCCAAATAAAATTAGTTTTTGTACTTACAAGAAGAGACCACTGATTACGAATTTGACCGAAACTTTACAAACACATTCTTTGAACGAAAATATCAGTCGCAGAATTATAGATAAAAAGCTTTCATTTGAACTTTGAAGCGACTTATGAGCAAATTTTATTTCAAACATATGACCGAAAAGTTAGTTCTGGGCAAAATTTTACAGCTAAAGGGAACCCTAGAATACAAATGGAAGCTTAATATCTATACTTTTGAGTTTTTTCTGCAAGATTTTCTGCGCTAAATATTCAGCTTGCTATGAAAGTTTAAAGGCTGAGCGAGATCTTTCATATAATTTGATTAAATGGTACTTGACTCCAGCCCATTGGATAAGACCCCCGAGATATACGTATCCCGTATTTACGGTTAATTATTATATCTGTAAAGTTGCAATCAAATCTGTATCCAGAGGCCGTAGACTTCCTTGTTATTATGAAAAATAATATATTAAATCTGGATATCTGCATAAATAGGTATATGTTTCTGGGTACAAAACTCTTGGGTAGTAAATAGTACTTTTCGTACCATGAGCGTGAAAGTTTACACCCACGTTTGATCGCTGAACCCGAGGGCAGACAAAGTTTTATGCCCGAGGTGTTAACATTATTTTTCTATGCTGAGGGCGTAAAATTGCATTGTTTAAAATTGGTGCGATGCGTGAAACGCGACTTCACGTCTCGTGCAGCGAAATAGTACATTGCAATACTAGTGGCCTAAGTGGCACTTTACGGCACGGCGTGTATTAGCGCCCGAGCGTAGCGATCCACCTGAAAAGTTATCGATGCCGGCACCTATTAACACACTTAATACTAGAATATTGATTATTCACATTGTATATTCATTGTCCGGACATATGAAAACACTTATTACTAGAACATAGGTTATTTATATAATATCTTCGCTGTCCGCACGCAACTAGAAACACACTTACAATTAGTACTAAAACATTGATTAGTTATAATATACATAAAAATCTTGATTCGCTGCAGCCGCTGGTTCTTTCTCGATGATGGTGCTCTGTGTTGTCGTCCGCTGAGTCGATGATCCTTGTTGTTGATGTTGCGTATATAATGTCCTCTGAGTGGTTGATCAATGATGCCTCGTCCTAACCTGAAACAGAAAAAACCGAAGCTTTGGCTAAGGAAGGCCATCATCCTTCCCTACTCAAGCTGACATTGCCATTGCCAGGCTAAGCAATGCCACGAGCCGCGGCGTGTCACGGCTGAAATGGGCGAACCAGTGCATGATGCACGCTGAACCATCGCCAAGCCCTTCACAGCAAACGACAGTTGACCCCAAAGTTTCGGCGTGGTTGGGTTTCCACACCACACGCTGGGATTCAGAGGGAATCCCAGACGGTACCATCCTCGGCGCGCTTCTTTTTCGTGCACTTACGACGAGTATGCAAAAGATTGCCAGTAGCCCTAGAAAACCTACTCGTGTTATCTGTGGTCTGTCGAGGTTCATTCGACACTAGTATTGCTCAGTATTTACATCTATACTGAGCTCTGTCGATAGTAGCAAGGAGTACATGTATGTCTACCACCAGGGCCGTACAATAGAAACAGAATTGAGATATGTGTTTTGTTTATTAGATCCACACTACCTTACCGCTTCACAGGACATCTTAGGCTGCCCACATTAACTTAATCCTTACGAGATTCATAATCGACAATAGTTATTGAAATTCAAAAACAATATTAGAAATATCTTAATACTTTCGCACAATAAGCGAAAATACAATTGGGATATAACATAATAGTACAAAACATTATAAGACTTATCACGAGGTTAAATCATGCGAATGGCGATTTTTACGATTAGGACAGTTACAGATTATTTCACTCACGCATGTTTTAAAAATGTAATAATGACAGTATGAACCAAGGCATTTACTACGATATTCTTACTGATTATTTGAATATTGTATTAATTTTAGTGTTAAATCTGAATCAAATGCATATTCTCATATATATTTTCGTATTTTACACGCAATATTTTCTATAAAAAGTTTATTAACAATATTGTTTTTGTGTGTGTGATTGTGTGTGTGTTTGTATGGGCATGTGTGCGCGTGTGTGCATGTGTGCGGGTGTGTATTTGTGCCTACATCCCGGGTAAAAATTATTCTCATATGATTGTATAAAATTATATATAATTGAATATAAGGACTTGTATGCAATTGTATAAAATTGTATGCAGATTTTGTCTCTATATAAATATAAGAGAGTTTACATTATTATATTTACTTGTATATAGCTGTATTTACCTGTATACGGCTATATACAACTACACGCGAAAACTGCTAAATTATTTCGTATATGATCATATACGATTGTATATAACCATATACAATTATATATAATGTTCAAGCGTGAAAAATAATGTATAATCTCAAAAACATTTATTTGAACTTTCAAAAAAAATTTTTGATCGAGAGGAATTTGGGTTATACTTATACCCGAAGCGCTGATTTTCCTCTTGCAGAGGCATATAACGGGTCGCCACCTAGCGGTAATTCTTAAGAAATAGTTATGCATGGGTATATATTGTTTAATCAAAAAGCACGATTTAAATACAGTTATATATAATTATATAAACTTT
>UELU01141241.1:0-54088 GCA_900490025.1 Megastigmus dorsalis
TATATATATATATATTAGCTAGAAGTTTTATTAAAAATCCTATTAATTATTAGTGAATAGACTAATTTTGCTCGTGAAATTTCTAACAGATAGAGAGAGTCAAGAAATTGTAGTACCTTTGTATTCCTCTGATTTTATATTTAAAATATATAAACCTCTGAAACGGAAGAACGTCACCAATGTTTCTGAACTAGAACAGCTAACCGATTCGACATCTCTTTTTGATTCAGCATTACAAATCAAGACTTACAAGCTCCAATTATTATTGATCATCGTAAAACGAGCATTAAAAGAACATTGCAAAGTTATATTAACAAAGGTAAACAGTGAAGTCGTTATGGATGCATTTGATGTTTCAAGACGTTCCCATTTCCAATTAATCATTTCTATCACTAGCGGAAAAACTATGACAATCGCACGATTCGAAAAATTCTTTGAATTATATAAGAATTCCTATTATCCTTCCTTTTCACATACATACGCAATACGAAACCAAATTCATTTAACAAACTTAGATTGTGATGCATTAAAGAAAAATGTTATCATTTGACAATGCAGTCAATTGCGAATTTTATAGCTTAGAGGCCAATAAACTATCGGAAGTAAGTATTTTTTTTGCCTAGCGGGCCGAAAGCTTTCCCGCCCGGGGCGGGTTGGGTTTGAGACAGTGGTAATTTCGGCCTCGCTAGGCAAAAAAATAGTATACACACCACGGGAAGTAAACAAGAATGCCTCAGATCGCATGTTTGTCACAATTTCCATGCGATCTGCGACCATTCTTACTTTTCCTACCTGGATGTGTAATGCACTATTTTTGCCTAGTGAGGACGAAATTGCCATTGTCTCAAATTGACCCCGGAAGAAAAAGTGGCACTTTCGGCCCGCTAGGCAAAAAAAAAAGATTTTAACATTATAGTAAGAAACGAAATTGGTGAACATCTCTACTATTCAAGAAAAACTTTTAGTACACAATTTTTCACGACGTGATAATTTCCTGCAGACATTAAGAAGTATAATTGATGAGAAAGTACTTGTTTTACTTAAATTTATAGAAATATTTAAATCATTAATTTGGTATGGTGCAGATGCCCAATCTGAAAAATTATTTTTAAGTATAATGAATTTTTTAACACGGCCAGAAGCAGCAACTTTTTCGGCGATTCGTGAATTTACTGAAACGGATAAATTTACAAAACTTCTATGTACTTAACATGTTAAAACATAAAAAAATTATAGAATGTATAAATTTCCTAAATTTGGTAAATAATCGACAGCTTATACGTTCGTAGTATAGTATAGTAGATACAAAAACAATGACTTTAAAACATTTGGAAAATCTGATTTATGCCCATATAAAAAAGTATAGGAAAGTGACTTGTAGGTGATGTTAAATTATGTATTTGTGAAGAAAATTCTGATCTGAATGATCAATTTGTTGATTTAAGTGTTGCATTTGCCGACTCCAAAAATCACCAAAAATCAAAAGTGAATTATGTAATACTTCATTCTCTTACACGTTATGTATTTTCTTTAAAGTAATGAAAAAAATATTTATAAGATACTAGCACGCTTCCATTTCTGAAACTTAAATTGCGCATTAAAAGTTATCAAAATAATTAAGCTTAATTTGCATTAAAGAAATATTATAATGTTTGAACAAAAGATCACAGTGAATAAATCATTTTTTACTACATATGGATAGATGAAAGGTAGAGGGTGCTAACTCAAAAGTTTCAGGAAATCAGTATTTTTTTTCCTGAAATTGAGTTGGATCACAGCCTAAACGTCGTCATCAGTGACTCCCAACATCAGTGAACGCCCATGTCATTGAATTTGGTTGGGTAAATCAAAAACCATGAAGAAGTTTAGGACTGAATCCCTGATAAGTTAGAAACTGAGTCCTATTTTACAGGGAAAAGTGAAAACGACATTGAATAATCCTATCCGTTTTAGATTCAGTCCCAAGTGTACCAGGGACTCAGTTCTAAATTTCTTCATGGTTCCTGATTTATTCAATCTCCCTAGGAATGAGTCCTATATACACTGAGTGAGTGCACTAAATTACGGTATGAATTTATGGATGACAATGTCCAGGACGTAACTGAATCGTGGAAAACTGTTGTCCATTGGATTAAATATTATTAGCCTCCATAAATGTCACTCGATATTAGAGATCTCTTATAGAAGGTCGGAAACAATAACATTTACAATCGAACAATCAAATGTGAAATTCAGCTGAGCAGACATATTGGCAGATACTTAATCGAACACACAAATTCATCAATTCGTTTCCGCGGTTTGCGCCTATGTGTTGTACGCACATTATCTCCCAGCAACTTGTCTATCTCTATACACATTACATCGACGCGCAGGCGCTCTGCGGCTGAACTTGGCATTTTCTGTCTTTATTATATACATGGCTAGGCGCACACATGTTACGGGTAAACGTATGTACTTCTAGTCGCACAACGGGTCTGCACGACAATGTCATATCCGCGCCGTTCATATATACTGGGAAAGTCTATGTATATACAGATATATATATATATATATAATATATCTGTATATACACTCGTCGCCCCGTTAGCTTACACGCCCGAGAGTATATATAACTTAACTTTTGCGCGACTTTGCATAATATAAATTATGCAGATCCCGATTGAAACTTTAAACGCGCGCGCGAGAAGGAGGATGGGTAGTGGTGGAGTCCATGGTGTTGGGTTGGCTATATACATGGCAGTGCTGCTGCACGCGATAGAGCCACGATGACGAAGACATTGGAAGAGAGTGAGAGAGAGAGAGAGAGAGAGAGAGAAGAGACACGCTGCGTGGTGACGCGAAATAAGGTGTATATATAGTTTCCTCTTGGCAGGCGCCGCGGGTGTTATGGTCCACCCCGCGATGAGAAAGCGGCGCGAATCCGCGGATGTATAGTGAGATTATGCGCGAGCGCACAGTTGATGGTTGAATGAGACGATGTAATCAAGGGGTTGCAAGTTGGGTATGGAGGATATGCCGAGGCCTACAATCGGAACAATGAGGCGAAAGGAAATTCTTTGGAGATCGTTTGATTGAGTTGATTCTTTTGATAGAATGACAAGGAGTTTTTTTATTACGTGTAAATAATGTATAACAAGAGTTTTCGGGGACTATTATAGAATTGACAACTCGAAGTCTTCAACTTCCATTCGAAAATTATCAATTGTAATGTTTATTGCATATAGGGATTACAGTTTTTATGTTTATGCACCTTTGGCTTACAAAATTTGCCATGGAAAAATATCACGGTATTGAAAATTGCCATTATAAATCCCTTAAATGCCGTATCAAAGCTCTGCGGCGGAATAGAGTTTATGTAAATGAAGAGGGGGAGGAATAGGGGAAACGAGTTGACGATTTTCTAGCATTTTAAACCTGGCGGGTCGTTTTGCCACTTTTATATGTATAGCTTTGCGTGTGCATGTAGCACGCATTGCGGGAGGAAGTCGAGGAAAGAAACCGGCGAATATGCGTAAATGCAAAGCCTGCACCAGCAATTTTAGCTCGCGCTGTTTTCGTTTTCGCCAAGTGGTTGAAATGTATTTAATGATCTCACAACTGTGAGTTTTCTCTCATACTCTTGAATAAAAACGTACAGGTAAAATAATAATATGTAGTCTTCCTTACAATACGTGTAGAAATTTTTGTTACATTGTCTGAATACTTATCACAGTGATAAATTAAGAATCTAGATTTCCAGAACCTATGCAATAAAATGCCGTTACACGGGTCTTATTATATTGCACATGAACTAATTCCTGTGAGTTTCAAGGAAATCTATAGGACCCACATGTCTGGTCTTCTCCTTGCAAGTGCGCAAAACAAGACTTTTCGTGTTAGTTTTTTTTTTTCGCGCGAAACATGGATTTCGAGCACACTCTTTTTGAAAGCACCCGAAATTCATGTTTTGGAAGAAGAAAAAAACTACGATAAAAAATTGAGCTTTGCACACTTAGTTAAAAAAAATAGGATTAATTCGATAATACTTCCATGTGCTCGAAGCGGGTACACCTATAACATGAATGATATTGGTCACCCTCGCAACGCTCGAGCGAAAAATTGTGCCCGTACCAGAAACGCTTGTATCGAAAGTAGCTATGTTTTTCTGTCAATAATTGAAATCAATAGAAATATCATAATTTTTGTAAAATAAGTACTGGTAATCGTTTATGACGATGAATTTTTTACAATATGCGAAATATTACAACTAGCATTTTAAATTATTTATAATTTCTGAGTTGTAAATCGTTATTTGTAAAAATTTTATGATGAAATATAAATATTTCATTCAATATACTTATATTATATTGAACATTTAGTTTAAGTGTTTATTGCAGTAAGGTGAATGTCCCAATTTCTACTCACTTTAGCCCTATTTCTACTCACATAGTCTTGCTTCTGTAATAGGTGTTGTATTTACTTCATAATCTTATAATTAGTTCTTTTTAATTGATTAAATATGTCTGCAAATATTTGAATAATTTAGAAATACGTTGGATATTTGTAATAACATAAAAAAGATTAAATGAGTAGTAATAGGGACGTGAGTAGAAATTGGGACATTCACTTTACCTTTTAAAGTAATGAATATAAAATGTACTTTTTATATTAGATATTATTTCATTAAAACTTGTTGCTAAAATAATGTCAGTAATTTAATAAAACTTTCTGATTGTAATCCACATTACCGGTGCTTTATAATTCATTTTTTTAATATTTCAGTCATCGAATAGCCTTTTTGATTATTTATTATAATAACTTGAATAGTACTTGTTATAATAAGAAAAAGAAAATTAGAAGTGCTATAAGAATATTCGAAATCAAATTAATGCGCTACGTCGACAGATGAGCAGCCATATTTGCGTATTGAAGAATGCGCGGTAAATAAAAACAGCTGTTCGCAGTTCGCTATACTTACCAACGAATTATATATATATATAGACAAATATATTCCAGTGTGTCGTGTGCGCGGCTGCTGTTGTGATAGGAGGTATGCAGCGTAGTATCTTCCTTTAAATTACTATTTATTGTTAAAAGTTTTCTCATTTATCAAGAAATATGGATCCAGCTTTGCTGCGGGAACATGAAGCTTTCAAGAAAAGAGCCGCAACAACCCCGAGGTAATTACCTACATCTATACTATTTTATATATTTTATCTAACCTCAAAATTTTTTCTACATTTTTATTCTTAGAAATGAAGCTTAATTTTTTTCAGAACATCTAAAATTTTTACTAGTGAAGGTTTCCTTTCATAAAAATCATAAGCTTAAATTTGTGTACTTAAACTTTAAATTTTGTAATTGATTTTTAGTAACGGTATAAGGGTATGCACAGACTATCACTGGTTGCTCCAATTAAATTTAATACATTAAGATGTACTTATTTCCTGTCAAATGAAATTAACAATAAAGGAATATCTACTTAAATTTATAAATGTTTTTAGTGTTGAAAAGAAAAAGAAAGAACCAGAAAAAGAAGTTGCTCGAGATGAACCACCAAAAAAGAAACCTAAGCCCTCTTCGGTTTCTTCGGCACCAAAATTGGATATTAATACTTACAAAACTATGTCTGGTAGTTCACAAGTTAGATTTGGAATTCTGACAAAAATCGTTCAGCACATGAAAGCAAGACATCAAGATGGAGAAGACCATCCTTTGTCTCTTGATGAACTTCTGGATGAAACTAATCAACTTGATATAGGATCTAGGGTTAGAAAACTTATAACATTTACTAAATATTTATACTTATTTTGGTTATCATTAGAATCCATTCTAAAGTATTGTAACTCAAACTAAGTTTAATGAAGTTTGGTATATAAATAGTAAACATTTCTATATTATTTTTATACATTATTTTTTCAGAATAAACAATGGCTTTTGATGGAATCCTTGCCACAAAATCCAAAAATAGAAGTAACAAATGATGGAAAATATTGTTTTAAAGCTCAATATAGAATAAAAGATAAGAAATCGCTTTTAAGGTTATTGAAACAACACGATTTGAAAGGTCTAGGTGGAATTATGTTAGAAGATATTCAAGAGAGTCTTCCACATTCTGAGAGACATCTGAAGGTATTTAAATGATTGATATTATAAAATATTATATAATTGAAAATATTACATAAATGAATACAGTACCACGAAATCCTTAAAAATTTTAAAAGTGACAATGGGAAAAAAAAATAAAAATTTAGCTAAAAAATAATTTTCTCAAATTAATAAACTTATCTTTGTTTAGTGCTACATTTAAAACCTAATTTTTTTTTTTATTTATTTGAAATATATTTTAAAATTTCAGAATCTTCAAAGTGAAATACTGTACATTACGCGAGCACAAGATAAAAAAAAGATAGTTTTCTATAACGATAAAACAGCACAATTTCCTGTCGATGACGAATTCCAAAAACTCTGGAGAGCTGTTGCTGTTGATGCAATGGATGATGCAAAGATCGATGAGTATCTTGAAAAACAAGGTATCAGATCAATGCAGGATCATGGTCCAAAGAAGACTGCACCATTAAAACGAAAGAAGCCAAATAATAAGAGAAAGCAATTGAAAAAACCAAGAGATAATGAACATTTGGCTGATGTACTTGAGACGTATGATGAAAACAAATGAACTTTAACTGTGCTTGTGAGACCTAGATTAGATTATATTATTTTAAGGTATTAGTGAAATTCGTGAAAACTATTTTTTTTTAAATTTTAATGTCTGGAGAAACTTTCGTTAACTCAATTTTTCGTTGTAAGTACAAAAAATAGAGATATATCAGGACTCAACGTTTATCCGATTTCGTTGATATCCAAGTGCTTTCATTAATTTAATGTAAAAATGTCATCTTATGTTAGTCTTTTGGCAATGCTGAATCACTTTTTCCTCTGGAATAAACTTTTGTTGATTTACTACCAAGCATCCTATCAAGCAAGGACTGCTTATTTCTTCGTCTGGCTGCGAGAACCTCACGACACAATTCATGGAAAGACTCTGCTACTTGAGCAACCTGAAAGTACGTTCTTGTAAGATTTCTAATTTATTTCCACTGATATTATTATTGAGATTGTTTATTAATTATTTTATTAATGATGAGATTATTTATTTGTGTAGGGTTACATTAAGAAACATACCTGTTCAGCAGCAGTAACTTCACTGAACCAGCATTCAAAGTCCTTAGCTAGAATTTCGCCTTCCTCGGTACTGACTTGCCTCAGATGAATCATATCTGCTTTATTACCAACAAGTGCAAGAGGCATTGCTGCTTCTGGATCAGCAACTGCTAATGCTTCTTTGGCCTTCCGTACAAAGTTAAAAGAACTCCTATCGGTTATCGAATAAACAAGGAGTAATCCATCAGCCCATTGTATTGTTTCTATTGATGGAAGCTCATTTTCACTCTGTTTTGTAAAATAAGATATTTAGTCTTAGTAGGAATCAACAAATAAATCATCGTATAATATTTGTCTGTATATTTGAATGCTTCAATATTTTTTGTAAATATTCTCTTAGAAGTACATGAATGAAATTAATTAGGAAATCTATTTCTTAGTACAATATGTACTATAAATAGGTATACATATATTTTAAAAGACATCAATAAAATTTTGAATTTCATATTTTTTATATATTTGTGTAATTTATTTAAGTTTGCTGTAGATATTCTTCATTTATATAAAAACTATAAGTTTTACCGATCGTTCAATAGAATAACTATCTTTAATGTTTATGGATAGTCATTTTTAGCTTCCTAGAAATATTTAAAAACTGAATGGCATGAAACGGTTTAATTTTGTTATTTTTCAGTAAAGAAAGTGTAGAGCTTCACTCAAATTACCTTGGGACACGAATCCAATATTTCGAAAAGAATCGGTTCACTATCAACTAGAACCTCGTGTTTGTACTTGTTTTCTAAAAAGAAAAAAAATTATTTAAAAACTAACTCGTTTGTCAAAGCTACATACTGAGACAAGAAGGAAGGAAAATAATGAGGAAAAACATACAAAAAAGTTGAAATAAAAATGCCTGTACTGGAAAAAGTGTGTATACGTATAGACATGTATTTTCTGTGGCTGTCAACGATGCATCTAATGTCAAATCTGCTGTCTTGGCTAAATTTAAACCGGAGAGAGAAAGAAATGAAGGCGTTAGTCAATGTAAGAGAGAAAGAGAGGTAGTCAAGATGGTCTGGCAATTTTTCAAAAAGCCGCGACTTGGCTACCTTGATCGTCGTCTACTCTCTTGTCTGTGTTGAGGGGGATGGAAGAACCTTGAGTAAAATCACGTAGCTTTTATACCCGCTTTTTTGTTTTTTTAGGCTTACGCATTCACATAAGATCGATAAAATTTAACTTTCCCGACTAGTTGATGCTTATGAAAAGCGTTGATTGTTTTACACATTTTGGAAGAAATTTATAAAACTTAATTGAAATAATTCTTTTAAAACAGTTACAGTAATAGTTAACGTTACAATAAATAAGACGGATAACAACGGGAAAAAACTTTTACTCAAATATTTATTAATGTTTTATTTGAACTTATTTTGCAGTTAGTATAATTTACCTGCTTGATGATCATACTCCCCAATGTAACGTCTGGTTAAGAATCGCACTGTTAAAGCTGAAACAAAATAACAGTTCGTAGATTAAGAATACCATAAACAGTGAATATTATTTTCTTGTAAATAAAAACTTAATGGAAGTCATAGTTCGTCAAACAAAATTCTTTTAACAAGATTGGTTTCATTTTTTCCTCAAAATCAAAGGGAACAAAATCAAAAGAACTAATACATATAATAAGCTATAAGTACTAGTTTCTTAAATTTCATACAAATATAATAAATATGAATACATGATTTCAGAGTAGGTATTTAATAATATCAATTTACGCAAATATACTTTTTGTTATATCTTTATATATTATATTTTTACTTTACAAAAAAATCGAGAAAATAATTACTATTCTAATTAAATTAGGAAACTTTAAAACGTTCGTAACGCTAGACATGCGTAAGTAGATACACGCTGAGACAAGTAAGACGTGAGGTATTTCGCCAACTTAGACAATTTTTTTTTTAATTCATTTATTAATTGTCAGATAATGCCAAATACCTATAGAATTGATTGTCATCAAATACCAAAAAAGTCCATACCATTAACATCATTCGGTATAAATTAAAATTAATTCACTCTCAACGTCAACAGAACTAGTAATTTCGATACAAAAACTTGTACAAGGGACTAGGCAGAGAGAGAGAGAGAGAGAGAGAGAGAGACGAAGGAGAGAAGAAATAAAAAAAAAGGGCGCGGCGAGCATTGCAAATTCAAAACGAGTCCCGCAGCCTAGTGACCCGCTTCGCGGTCTACCGCACTATTTTTACCCCACGGGGAATCCGCCGCAGAACCTCCACAGAGCGCGCATATATAAACATTGCATGTATGGGCCGGGACGCGATACGCGAGCTATACCCAAAGCCGCGATCTTCTATATAGCTATATATGCGCCGATGAATCGCTTGGCGCCGAGCGGCTTCCGCTATTTCCTATATACCTACCCACTTGTGTATATACGCCCAGACCTGCCTTTAATACCGACTTCTGACTGTTCTCAATTTTATCAATAACAAATAGTTTTGACATTTTCTCGAGAAGCAGCTTTTTTTTTCTTTTTCTATTTTATTACCAGGGAATTGATTTGTATTGTATATAGAAAAATAATGAAAAGATGTTTCAGTGCAAAGTGACATCATTTATGCAACATTTCCTAATTTTTCATATTTACATGCGTGCTTTCATCGGTTATGACGAGGCTACGAATGATTCCATTTATCCAAAATATACCATAGACTAAATATTTGTTCAGCGCGGAGACCAATAAACGTTTTCTTAGTCTACCTTCGGCGTGAGTGCGAAATATATATATCGCTTTCAAAGTAATATTTTGAAATAAAAACACACATCCGCCTTCACTATTTTCAGCAACGACCACTGATTGACACGAGCCAGACCGATATAATCTTTGGAATAACATAATATTAGGTTAAAAATCTTGGAAAGATACTTTTAAAGTCTTGATCGATTTGATTAGTTTATTGTTACGTGAGGAAATAATGAATTTATATGGGTTTTCAAGATAAACTTCTCAATGTAAGGATTGAAGAGGAAAAAATTACCGTGAAAGAAACTTTGTTTTCAAACACTATCTCGAACATATGAGTTATTCATGGGAAATATACACAGAGCCGGAGCAATACTTAATAAATTAAGTATTGGAAAAATATGGCGAATGTATGGATCCGCTAGCCCACATTTATTGCAGAACATATGATCCATATGGGAGGCATTAAGCTTTGGAAATTTTTTTGCATAATTGAAATTAATTTTTGATTTACATTAATGTATACAAAGCCATGAGAAATAATTATAAATGATTTAAGAATTAGGATATATGGGTCAGATATATAGACCATCTATAGATTTTGACATCTAAGGTTGCGAATCAACATAATTCCCTGCATTTGGGTATGTATTGCTCCAACTCTATATGGATATATAATACCTGTACATGAAAAATAACCCAAATACTGGAGATAATCTTTGAAATATATTGGAAATATATTAGATAAAGTTATTCAGATCACAAAATTGTAAGATTGAATTGAAAAAAAAATTACTTTTAAAACACAAGAATTTCTGACTTTAATTTACAGATTTATTTAATATAAAGTTTTTTAGTCTTAGGTATAATACATAAGTATATAATGTTAATCAATATAAAATCTCTTATTGTTCTACTCTCAAATCAATTATTCTACAATGATAAAGAGGATGAATATTCGTTTATCAAAGTATTACTAATTTCATAGAATATCAATTTCGTGCCACGTTACTGAATGCGTATTATCAAAATACCGCATTCAAATTTTAAACATTTTTTACACGATTCGCCGCTAAATTTAACCGTATAATACTATAATGTCGCAATAAAAAAAATAAAAAAAACCGAATCATAATAAATCGATCAAGCGGAACGTTAGAGTGGGCGAATATCGAGCGACACGAAAACAAAATAAATACAATGTCCTACACATTTCTTACACGAGAAACACGAGAAAAAAGAAAGAGATATATTTCATTCTCGCGCACATTATAAAATCCGAGGGGCAAAAGCTATGCGACCTCGTAATTCCGTATATACCATCAGGCACCGATGAAAAATAGGACGAGACGCGCTCAAGATCGAAAGACGGTCCAGCGATGAAGGAGTCGGAAATAGAGGCTTATCGTATCGGGCGGCGTCGTGTCTTCGCTGAAAATACATTATCTAGCTCTCGTGTCTATAGGGCAAAGAAATCGCTCTCGGGCCTTATGTCGATTACTTATACATACGAGCTGCTACAGCGACTTCCAACAGAACTGTTGGGTATCGTTGCGGAAAAAATGCCGTTTTTGTAATTTGTGATATGATTTATTTACGATTCTTTTTATAATATTTTTCTCTTTAAGAATTTTCAAATACCGCGTTCGTGGATTATGATGATGATCCGTTATGGTCACAGCCGGTAATTTAAGAGAGTTAAAAAACAGTGTAAATCAAAGTTTTGTTTGTGTGTGAAGTGTGAAGTCTTACAATACCAGGCACTGTCTACTTTCATATCGACCTGTTATGGGACGAAGATTTCGTTTGGACGGTGAAAAAAAAATTATTTCGTTTGCGATATAGAGAAGGTTCTATTGCGCATCTGCAAAAATATATAGTAGTAACAATAGAAGTTTCTCTGGCATGCAAGCGAAGTAGAAGCTTTTCTCGCACAAACAAAATTCAACCTTTTCCAGCACGTTCGAAGAAAATAGAATCTTTCTTTCCGTGCAACCGAAATAAGAGCTTTTCCAACGTGCGCAAAAGAAATAGATTCTTGGCGCGGAAGAGAAATAGAACCCTTTCCAGCGTGCAAACGAAAGAGAGCCTTCCTTGTCTCAACCACCGATACACTTTAAATAGAGCTAAAATTGAATTTTTCACTTCGTTTCATTCAGGTAGTAGAAGGATGTTTTACAATTCAATGTTTTGTATGCGATGTAAAGAACTGTAGATCTTTAAAAAGTCAGAAAAAATAAATTGTGTATAGAACTATTAAAAATCGCGCAGGATCTGCAAACGCATTACGTCTCTGTCGGGGCGCTCGAACGGCGGAAAACACGAGTCAGCCGGGCAATAAAACCAACGACTTTCGATTGGATCGCGCGCGAAAACTCGCTAATTTAAATGTCTCTATTTAGGAAGGTACACGGAATTCGGAAAAGTCTCGCGGGCGTTTTGCCAATGACTGGCCAGTGGAATGCCAAAACTCGGGTGGCTATAGCCTAGCTTTTCCGCGGGGAAATTTCGAAAGCTCGCTCGATCGTTCGCTCGATTGTTTCCCGCGGGAAATTTCTCTCTCTCTCTCTCCCTCTCTCTTTCTATGTATCTCCAAGAAGCTCTAAAGCTGAGTCCATGTGTGTAGACCAGCAGCGAGTCAGCGAGGCTTTTGGTTTATAAATAGCCATGGGAATCTCTATGCAGCTCTCTTTCTCTACCGTGTGTGCAGCTGTCGAGCGGACGAGCGATCGAGCAAAAGACTCTAAGGGCGAATTATATGGTCCGTCTGTTGCCTCCACTCTCTAAATTTGAATAATTGAAAAATCACTATTCACAGTCACTATGTACACTAGGTATTTGGATTACTTACTTAAAATTGGCCCACGTCGATTCAGTGAGTAATCGCTGTGATGAAAAGTGATTAAACTTACTGATTAAGCCGGTGAACTTACACTTATGAAAGCAGTGAATTTTTTTCTATCAATATTATAAATGCTCTTAAAATTACAAATTTCGAAGTCGACTTACAATTCTATATATTTGACATTTACAAATATTGCTTTAAATTTCTAAGAGTTTATTAAATTGTTAAACTTTTAAATGTCGAGTTCTTTTTCTTATTTTTACAAAATATTTTATTAATTGATAATTTTTATTGATATGATTGCGCACTTTTAATACGTAATGTTTGCACTGAACTGCTGTCTTTTTCATTTTTTCCGTCAATGTATTACAGTTTTAACACGTCTTTTTTCGCAGGGATGAAAACCAAATCTAATATCCACTAATTCAATAGGTAAATAAAACGGATGACTGATCGAATCAGTGAATTATATTCTGATGAATAATAAGAATTATACTGCTTTTTCAATGGATGGTTAATTAAATGATTAAACAATGAAATTTTGACTGATTCAAATTTAGCTTTCGTTGGAATAGAAACAGTTAGCGGTTCTTGATCGGTAACTTGTTTATGAGAGCGATCCAGTATTTTCGAGATTTTGGGTCGGACAATGGCTTGCTCTTATTGCACACGAGTTTAGGTTTCGTAACAGTGGGTTCGTGCTTACGATTTACCCTCGGAATTCTTTGACTTTTTTTGTAGCATATAGGTAGATTTGTGTGAAATAAACGAAAAAAGTTTATGCATTAATTGAGGCTATTGAAAAATCTAATTGTGATGATGGTAGTACACGTTTTTCCGATTAGGTGTAAGAAGCAATGAATGTTAGATGAAAAATGCTATTGAGCTCAGACGATAATGACCTGTTTACATGCAGTTCGTATACAGTATTTGTGCGTAAGGTATATAAACGTGTGACAAAGATAGCGATACCAAAATTTAAGCGCACATTAAGTAGATAATATGTGCTTATTAAGTATATAACGGTATAAGACCAGACCTTACAAACGTCAATTTATAAATCTCTTTTGCATTTCTCTCATCAGAAGGTTTACTTCGATGATTAAAATTCTGACTTTCTCCTATACGAACAGTTCAAGACACGCGAGAACACGTGAAAAGTCTATAGGATACAAGCCGAGTAAGCATATCGAAGTAAGGAGCGAGTGATTTAGGCATCGGATTATATACGCGCTGTATAGAAAGAGAGAGAGAGAGAGAGAGAGGGAGAGAGAGAAAAAGTGACGGAATTATTTATCCCGCGTGTACCTCAAACACGTGCCATTACCGAAAATACACACAGACTCGGAACGAGTTGGCTTAGCTCAGGGGCACTCCTTACCGTATGCTCATTTCCCTATACTTCCGCGCCGCCGTCGTGCAGAGCGCACGTGCCTAAGCATCTCGCGCGCCGTTCAACCTCGTTCAATTCCTACGAAATCGAGCCTTTATAAACATCCATCGCCCGCCGAAGCTTTATTATACCCTCCACCCCCCGGTTGACCAAGTCCCTGCGATTGTTTGCGAATATTTCAACGCGTACACACACTTTTCGGGGAAGCTATTTTACGACTCTACTGTACCAGAAACTGTTCGCGCACGTTATACTGCGTTATCTCGGGCTGCACTCGGTATAAGCTCGACTATATAGACTTTTTATTATAGACAGTTTTGACCGCTCTGGTGGCGATTGGGCGAGTGACGAATGCTAATATTTACGGGATATTATATATATAATCGATTTACGCGCGAGTTATTACTTCGAACATTTTTGCAGCTATTTTCAGCTGTTTACCGAGTGGATCGTAACGAGTGTACATATATAGGGAAATTTCTAATCCATTTCTTTTCAAGTTTAACGCTAACTGTATCGTTGTGATTTATGTAATGTCATTTACTGCACGCGCGGAAGAAATGGCTTTAACAAAATTTAGGAGAAATTTAGATTGTTGATCCCATTCCAAGCGGGTTTTCACACTTCTGGCACTAATTCAGCTTCGCGCACTTCAGAATTTTAAAGTCGCCGCTACGCGTAAGAGCAAATATAAGCTATTTTAAAAGTCGTGCGTGACAATGTGTTTGATTTCGATTGATTGTATTATCGTAGAATGAGGGGATTCGGATGACAAATGATGCAATTTATTTATCATTTTTAATGTACAACAAAATAATAGGCGTATATACTTTAGAGAGAATCGATAAGTCATTTAAAATCGTTGACTTAAAATTTGAGCGTACCAATGTTCAATACTTTTGTATACAAGACAGATCTTTTTAGATTTATCAATTCTGATTATTTGCATGATAAATATATAATAACTGCTATATCCAAAAGCCAACTTGAAAACAAACATTTTTTTTTCTTATCAGTCCGACTTAGGAGAAATGCAACAAACATAAGTTAAAGTGCTTTTCAAGTCAAATCAACAAGTTCCCCGCAACTTTCCCTCGTAATATTATTACCGATTTTGTCATTTAATCATTAATCTCTAAAGCTTACTAAGACAAGTTTGACTTTCAGTGAATCTCAATTCTTTTGAATTAGTGAAAAATCATATATACCGGGTAGTAATTCATAGTCCGATAAAGCTCGTTTGTACATAAACAGATGGATATATATATGAGTCTGAACGTACCGCTTTTGCCGACTCCAGGCGCACCGATCACCGCCACCTTAACCTCGCACAGCGAGCTCTTCTTCCTGCGTATGCCCCTAATCGCATTAGACGTCATGATCGAGACATCGGACCGCCACACACTGTCGACCACCAATCCAGCATATATGTATATACTTAATCAAACGAAAAAAAAAAAAAAAACAGGCAGCCACGCGAGAGCGGCCACTTGCGGTATCCACCGGCGGCAATCTGTAAAAGAAACGAAAAGCAAGGCTCGTTTCAAAATTAGTCCTCACTGGCGATTGATGGGCCTCTCCGCGGCAGTGGCTAAAAATTCCGTCGATGACTCTTTTCTTTTCTCCCTCGTTCTCTCTCTCTCTCTCTCTCTGTCTCCCCTCTCCTATATATATTATATTTCCGGATCAAAGTGTCGAGTGATTTTCCTTTGCTTTTCTCTTTCTTTCTCTCTCGTCCCTCTTTGCGAGAGAGAGAGAGCGCAGTTTTTTTTTCTCTTTCTCTCGCGTCGGACGTTTAAGTTCGGGGAGGCATTGACCCCGTTACTTAGTTTCGCTGCTTATATATATATTTCAGCATCGAAGAAGAGCACGCGCTCTTATGTATATACCCGGTACGAGTTAAAAGGTTTTTGCCTCGCGGAAAAGCCACAGAGAGAGAGAGAGAGAGAGAGAGAGAGAGAAAGAGGATGGAATATAAGTTACGAACGCAGATTGACGGTTGAGTTATTAGAGCGGAGCGAGAACTTTGTGGTTTCGTTTGCTCGGACGCGGCTGTAAAGCTCGATCGTATAGATTTATCAATCGGACATTTATTCAATTTTTCGCATGGAAATTTAATTCCTAGACTGATAGACCATGTGTTCTTCTGTCTTATAACAACGAAAATTTCACTTTCACTTAAGATTTTGCACGAGCCACTTCGGAAACTACGTATTATTTTTAACTGCCGCTCGGCAAAGAAATTTGTAAAAGATCAGACAGAACTGGCTGCTTTGTATATAATGGAATTCCAATTTGCTCGTTCAATATAAATAGATGTTCTTTGAAAGAAATGATATTTATCACCGTCACCGACAATTTTCACGTATCGTCTCAAACTCTTATTATGAGAATCGTTGTAACTAAAACTAAATAGAATAAATAAAAAGTGCGCTTCGCGTCAATTAGACAATGATAATCGCATACTGTAGAAAAATTTAAATTATTTTATTTACACTTGTTTTCGGTCAACTGCAATCTTAAAGTTATGCTTTTCCCAAATTGAGGTACATACCTACAAACCGTTTCGACAGGTGAAACTCGAATTATGCGTCAAGCCGCAGAAACATACTCGCACACCGAATTAAAAAAGAAAGATAAAACACCAAAACAGAGATAATAATTTATCGCTCGAGTTTAGAATCACGGCCTCGCGAACCGAAGCTCTTCTCTACGATCGATCGGAAATCGCGATTGGCGCGAGGCAGCCGCAGACCCATCGAACGGTCATCTATGCTGTTATAATAATCTAACGTCAGCGAGTCTCTCTCTCTCTGTGTAAGCTGCGTGTCACGTGGTACCGAAACTAATGCTGGAGCCGCGTTGCATGGTCCACCAAGTTTCTTGGCCCGAGCCCGACTGTCTAACTCTGCACTCGGCGCTCATTTCTCCTCTTCTTCTTCTTCTTCTTCTTCTTCTTCTTCTTCTTCTTCTTCTTCTTCTTCTTCTTCGGTGCTTTCGCTTCTATCTTGCTCTCTTATTAGCTTCGCGTCCGCGTGGCGCGTGCGGATACCTGACGCGTCCGCGCGTTATTTTTTATTGCTATGGTCCGGAAAATTGGCGGTGAGTACCAATGCGTATCTTGGATGCGATGTTACAGCTACGATAAAGGGAAGATATGCTGTGGTTGTAAAGGTAATCATGTGTAATAACGTAGATTAAGTTTCTTGGACGATGTTAAGTGGGAAATGTTACCTCTGAATTCGGTTGATCAGATGAATTTTGTGTAACAAATGCTTGAAAATTGATTTCCTCTTAAAGTTCCATGAATACGCAGTTGCATATCATAATACTGTTTTCCCTGAAAAGTATCAATTTGATACTTCTTTAAATTATTTTAAAATAAAATATTATTTTATACACACAATGTATTTAATTTTTATAAACTATTTGTAGATACACCGAGTTCTTATTTATCAATTTTATAATTTTCTTTGTAAATAAATAGTATTTTCTTTATATTTATTGAAAATAAACAATAATTGATTTCATCAAATTCATTATATCGCTCTGTCACAACACAGAAATTTCTAATGAAATAGATAAAATAGACTTCTACGTTACCATAAGGTTGATCTATTCTTGTACGTGCCTTCGTAGTAAGAGTAGCCGCAGATTTTCACGGTGTCAGCACTTCCACAACTGCTAAATATAGCAGGTGTTATGATCTATCGTCGTTACTGCAGATACCTACTTTAACTTTTTATGAATTTTTATTTTTCATATCATTTCTTTTTTTCGTAAATATGTCGATAAATTTTTTCCCATGCCATTTTCTGTTTTTTTTGCATTTGGACAGCCTCCAAAAATCCAGTCGTATGCTCGTGCTATAGTGGACTTGATGTGTCCTAAAAAAATCGAGATTTAATGAGAAGATGGCTCGAACTATTGAATATTTTGGGAGAAATTCATAAGTATTTATTTGAAACATAGCAATATTACCTTTCTGTAAGTTGCTAGCGCAACAGTAATATGGGCCTGTCATATTAGGTAATGGCCTCGAATAAAATTTACTGAATACTGCTTCATTTATCTTCGGATTATGCTGCATTTATGAATGATTTATGAAATAATTTAATTGTTTTGTAATAATTGTTCAATAAATATTAATATAGCAAAAAAAAAGTTACTTCAGATTTTTTATTTCTAACTTCCTGTAAGGGTACGAATGCATTCTGTTTTTTAGAATTTGCCCAAAGAATTTTGCGAACTGGACAATTTGAAATTGACGTGGTTACATTACCTGAAATTTTTGTGTTCCGATTTAAAAGAAATTGTGAAATGTATCATCATATAAACTATTTACTTACAGGAAACTTAGTATATTTTATATGAAATTAGGTCTTTTTAAAACTAACTTGTATGACAGGATTTTTGTGGTTTTCCGAAAAATTCATTTTCATTCCATTCACATATTTCGATTTCGGTAAGATCGCATACTTTGTTATTGATATCCTAAAAAACGTTTTTTAATCATAGAAGGAAATGAAAAAATAATTTTGTTGTTAAGGTTGATAGGACATTTCACTCCTGGTATTTTAAATAATCACTAAATATTAAAAACAAATGTCAAATTAAAATAAATAATAGTATTTAAAAATGAATGATACCCAAGAAATTCTATATTATATATTTTTTATTCATTATCAATTTTACTTGATTTTCCTATTTGTTATTTATTTTGATGAGTTTCTGTTAGTTATTATTTATTTTTCTTAAATATTATTAATTGTGTAATTAATTTGTAATTATTAATTTTTTTCTATGATTTATTTTTGAATTTGCAGTTAATTATGAAAAAATTACAGTACATGTAGATTTGCTTATCTGTTTAGGTGTTACCATGCAGATAACAACAACCAAAGTGGGGAAGAAAGTTTTAATATTTGAAATTTTACTTATTTATAATAAAATGAAAATGTTAAAAATTAGAATATTAAAATTCTCCAATTTGGTTATCATCCGCTTGGTAACACCTATAATAAGGTCACCAAACCTACTTACACTCTAATTTTTTTATTATTAGCTGCAAAGGAATAATAAACGTAGTAAAATAAATTAAAAAACAACCGATAATAATTAATTAAAATAAAAACTAAATAAAAAAAATATTATATACTGATAATAACTATAAGAAATGTCTTTATTAAGTTTTTAATTATTTTTATTTATATTTTTGGCTTTTATTATAGTGTTTATTTAAAATAACCTCCTTTAAGAATATTTTTCAAGAATGTTAGCTTTTGAAAGTTTATGAATAAAGCTTCTGATTATAGTTTTTATTTTTAATAATAAATATAATAATTACAAATAATTAATATAATACGTGTAATATATAAAATAATAATTGATTTTAACTTACTTCGCATCCATTATATTTTTTCATTAACTCGTTCAGAGTTTCTTTATTCTTTTGAACTCGATTAGAAGTGCAAGGTTTGGATGAACTAACTTCTTTGGCTTTGCATGTATTATTTTTTACTGTTTCATCATCAAACCTAACGTACAGAAAAATATTAAAAATCATTATGGATTTATCTGCATTCAAAATTTGTTTTGCCACATAATATACATATTATTTGTTAGTATGAGTAATCGTTTTAGAAATAGAAAAAGACTATACTGGCCGAAGTACTATGATTTACTCTCAATGTTAAGTAAAAAAAAGTGTTTTTTCAATGCCAGTAACATATTTTTCTGATTTTCCATTTGATGATCTTTTTCAATCCCCTTTTTCAAAATGTTATTAGATAACTTCATTTTAAGGAGACAATTATTAATAGAAATCGTATTATTCAAGCATTTCTTCTTGCACATAGTAGGTGTATAATTTGAGTAACGGGAAAAAATAATGATACCTTTTGAAACACCGCTTGCAATTGTTATTAGACAGCGGAAGTTGATTATTAAAATTCTGACGATTTAAAGTGTCAAATTGCATCAGCGGCGATATGGAAACTTTTTCAACTGAAGATTTCTCTTTACGGCTCATCGTATATGTTGACTCGTATGATAAACTGCAATGCCGCCGGTGTCTTGTAGGTTTGACATTCTCATTTACGTTCTGATGTGTCTTACGCTGCCTCCATATTTGCGTCCTGCAAGATAATCAATCACATCTATATTATTTCTAAAAATATAACGCTGGAAGAAATTCATAACAGTACAAATAAAAGTATTTATGATCCAGCTATACAAAACCACTTGACCTTGAAAATTCAGTATCTGGAATATTAAAGCTAACACTCGGAGGCACGCGTTTCTCTGGCAGACTGAATTCTTTACTACTGTCCACAGAATTCCAAGGCCAGAGGCCCGAATGCTCGTCCATTGATATCAGTGGAGTCACCACCGCATTTTCTCGATGGGATATCATTTCCGAATTATCAATCGGTCCAATGATTGCTTTCAAAGTGCACGCTATTAAGTCGATCGCCAAATGACATCCTCTTCTCAGAGCTAAAAGGAATTTTTATTAGAGCCACGTCGTTTTTTCTTCGAATGGAAACGTAATCCATTTTTAACAGCACGAGCGAAGAAATTTAAAAAGTACGTGATAATTTTCGTAACGAAAGCAAGTGCGTTGTCGCGGGATTCACCGAGCCGAGACAATAAATTTTCTGGAGTTCTTACGTGCTCGAGATTCGGGAACGTAGTAAAGAGCGAACCCTGAGAGCACTAACAGGGCGAGCGATGATTTCCTCACGTAAGTGATCCATCCGAGTAGCCAGGAGACATCATCCATGAGTACGCAGTAACCTGCAGCTCCGAAATATGTGGTGAAAGTTCCTCTAAGCATCTATCTTTCTTTTCCTTATCTTTTTATTTTTACACTCTGGCCTCTCTATTTCTCTCGCTCTCCCTCTCTCTTTAACTCATTCATACTTTCTCTACTCTTTCATATTTTTAAATTTTATTTATTCTCCGATTCTTTTAATTTGTTACAAATATTTTCGGTTTTATTGAAAGTGCTTAAATACTTTTTAACAAATTGGAAAAACTATGTACCAAATGCATTAACAAATACATAAATAAATTAATTCCATAATTGATAACAATGAAATAGTATTTGAATTGGTATTGATTTTTAAATTCCATCGCTTCGGCAAAATCTTTTTTTCCAACAATAATGATCTCGCTTAGCGCGCCTTGGACACTTTTTCCTCTCGCTATCGATTGCGCAATCTTTCGCGTTTTAGGGTATTCCGTGCTAAAACTGCCGATTAGGTTGCATAAGCGCACGTAATAGACGCTCCATAACCTAAACTTACCGTGACCAGAGTGCTGGGAATGGTTCCAGAAGCCGGTTTGACGGATCAGGAATGCGCCAGCGGTCAGAATGGCCGGTCGCGACAGCCACTTGGTCACTATGATTTCCATGGACAGTGAGAATCCATGCATCTCATAAGTGGCTGAACGCGACAGAACCGCTGGTGCATTATTTTCAGGGTTAGAGTTAGGCCAAAACTGTCATGGTACCGGTAGAGTGGAGTGTGCTCCGTGAACTAATACTTGAAATTGGTTGCGGAAGCTTCATATTTTATCGACTAATCGTTAGGTATATACATGGGTACAACAATCGGAGTGAGAAAAGGATAAAAATGGAATAACTAATCCACTCTTCAACAATACTATGATATATATAATAAATCACGGTACTGTTGCTGTAAACATTCTTGTAGTAAGATTAAACTGAGAATATGATGCCATGAAACTCTGCAGAGTCATTTTCGCTAAATTCTTACTTTAAACGATTTCTATACCATCTATTTAAATTTCTGGTATCACTATTCATCATTAAAAAGATATATAACAAATTAGAATCATATAAATTGATTATTATCAATACCGTTTATCAGATTTCAAAGTTGAACAAATAATAGAATTGAATATAGCTGCAACAGACACAGTTATAATTTTGAAGGAGATTCAAAACTCAAAATTACATCTCAAAAAATATAATTATTGCTATAATTGATACATTTTTGTAAGAAAATTCTTATATGAAAATTTTGTTTATGTATGAGGACAGGAATGATTGTGAGAATTAAGTAAAGTTGATGTAATGTTCATAATTGAATTTGTTTATTATGCCGATACTTTACAATATAATACAAAGGAAGTGAGTCACATATATTTTTACTGCTATCCGTCAATGCGCATAAGGTATACATAGGCGGCGTGTAAACGATGCATATTGGGGTGTGCACTACTTAGGATAAACTTGAGAAATTAAGTGTAACAAAAAATTGGGCAGGAATAGAATTTACATCCAACTTCTTGGTAATTTGCCGTTTCACGCTCTAAGTACACAACATCGATATTTCACAGACTTGTCTTTTTTTCTTTTCTTCTTTTTAATAACCTGCTTTAAACTTGATACAACGCGCTTACGCAAGTAAGAGATCTCGTTGAAATATGTTCATTAATATAATATATTTATAATACGTATTTATTTGTTTTTTTCTTTTCATAGTCGTAATATCTATGCGTATTTATCATTGAATAAACGCATGGCTCGTTGTCTTGGATTACTTATATAAATTGCTATTAATTACGATTTTCTCGTGCTCGAATAACTTTCGAGACGATCTTACACAGTTGGAAAAAAAAAACATCGACCATCAATTTTCACAAAGGTTCATCTGCGGCTACAACCGAATCGAAAGTCTATAATAATTAACAACCAGTAGCTTGAATAAGCATTTCACTTCTCTTTCGTTTCTCATTTGAAATACAGGAATGATAATTTTTCTAAAATAATAGACTTCCAACTGTGCAATTAAAGGAATTGCAGTATCCATACATTCCTAGTAGTTCGGGCAGGTGCTTGCTGTTCTTATTGTGGGTTAGCCGGAATACAATTTAACGCTAACAGTAAAATATGTATAACATACAATATTGAGGCATAGTAGATAATTATTACATTACAATACAATACAATAAAATAATAATATTATAATAATAATAATAATTAAAATAAAATAACGATAATGCGCGCACGTGCGGTTCGCTCGGTGCATGCGCTTGAAAATCAAAGTCGGAGAGAAATAAGTACATATATATTTACATATACATACATACATACATATGTGTATATATAGATATATAAGAAAACTAGAGTGCAATTTCGGTAGAGAGAGAGAGAGAGAGAGAGAAAAAAAAATGATTTTCTGATATGACGCGTGTAATGTGGTAAAAACATATAGTTAGAACAGGCATTGTCCGACTCTCCGAGCGTTCTCTTATCCGCGAACTAATAATACTTTTAAGTATGCGCATGTCAACACCGCTCGTGCGCTCTTGCGAGAGAGGAGGAAGGAGGGAAAGAGAGAGAGAGAGAGAGAGAGAGAGAGAAAAAAAAATAAAAATAAAAGTGGACGCAAAAAATGGCGAGGGAGAGACTTTATACAAAGGGGGCGGGGGTGGGCGCGAGAAAAAGAAGGAGGGACAGGATGAATAATGACATAGAGAGGGAGGTGGTGGCGGTGGTTGGTGTCGGTGAGGAGAGGACGCTTATCATCGCAATGTCGATACGTTTCATTCGCGTTTCGCGTGGTTCTTTTTACATAAAGCCAGAGAAAATCATCGAAGTCAAGTTATTTCCGGATTTGTTTTTCTTTGCTTTTCATGTTCAGTTGTGGGATCGCTTCATACCAAAAAGTCTTCGTTAATTGGTAATTTTGGAGCAGCTGAAGTAAAGGAAGAAGCTATTGTAAAGTAGAAGACACTTTGTTTTGAAGATTGCGAGAGTCACTAAATTGTGGAAAATGATATTAAAATTAAAATCACAACTAAATATGAAATAACGAAAGATTGCGGGTATAATTTCAATGATTTTCTTTGCTGATGCAGCCAAAGTTATTGCTTGTCGTGGCTTTTTCGAGTTACTTTTCGTTGCTTCGATTGCATACTCACGTTAATCAATAGACAATCAGAGAACAAAATTATCGAAGATATTTCTAAATGCATCAACTTAGAAATTTAATTTGCCTTCTTTGACAAGAGCAGCCAGCAAATTTTCAAAGTTCATTTTTCTAGAACTACAAACCGACTATTGAAAGACATCGATCTTAATATGCTAAGAACTTCAAGTCAAGTGTCATTTAGAAATAATTCAAATTAATTGTTCAAATATAATTCTGTCATATCTTGGAAGAGTATTCCACAAACTTGCTATTGCAAGCAAAATCTTAGCTTTATCTAACTCAAGGCCGGAACAGATCCTATGTATTTTTGAAAATAAGTATATGTGACTAAATTATGTCGGCCAGCCGAAGCATTTTATCTCTTCTGTAACTATTCATTACTCTTCTACAACTTTTGAATAACTAATAGCACATTTATATTTGCACGAGTATATTTTGATTCTATAATTTTTAGTTGAATATAGTGATATTTAATTATTTGCATAGATTCATCAACTCTTTAACGCTTTATTGCCGTTGTCGCGCAAATTCTAAAACAAATCAAATACTTTTGATTGCGACTTTCAACTATACCTAATAATATTTACAAATTACATACTTTCAAAAATTGGTTCTTCATTTTATTCGAAATCAAATTTAATATGTTAACATATGCGGAAATGTACTGAGATTTATATTGTCAAGATAATGACTCATTGTATTTGCTCGAGATAATTCGTATTGAACTCACTAAAAACTGTTAAAAAGTAACATTCCGATTGGACTTGAGATTTCCAGTCAGTCAAGAATGCACCCGATACTTAATTGAACTAAAGTTCTAAAAGCTCATAAATAAATCTCAATAACCATTCCAAATCCATAAAAAATATGAGATTCGTTCAATGCGCTTGAACGAAAAACCGAACAAAGAAAAAGTCTCACAGGACATGGCAGAATTGTCGTCGATACCTGAGCCACGACAAGCGGGCACGCCGTTTAAATTTCCCAGCGATCGAGTCCCGGCGCTCCATGAACGCGACTTGGACTTCGCTCTCATCGAGCGTCGCCTCGTCGTCGTCCTGTGGTGATGCCGGTGGCGCATAACTTTACGCGAACGACGCCTTCATTTTGTTGATTGCGTTCGTGAGGTGGGTGAGCTCGATGTTGAGCTGGGACAGGGCGCCCTCGAGCCTCTCCACACTGTCGAGGACCTCGATGCTCTGCGTGTGCGGATTGTATCGGACCTCGAAGGGTCGCGACATCGTCGCCACCCAACGACGGAACTTTTCCTTCGCGTCTTCAAAGCTAGTGGCTACGTAGTAGATGGGCTGATAGTCTTGGTCCTGATTGACAATTCCAAACGATCAATGCACAAATTGAATTTGGTCGAATATCAGATGTGGACTCTAGGTCCGATTGGAAATTAGGTTTTTACCTGGTATGGTTGAACTGCAGTGGTGGATGGCTCGAATGGTCTGTGCTCGCATTTGTCGCTCAACGAGTGCAGAAGTTCACCGTAGGCTGAGAGAAGACCAGCACCGTAAGCCTTAGTCTCGCTGCCCTCTTTGCACAATCCGAACTCAACGGTGAACCAGTAGATGGTTGACAGCTTCTCGATCTCTTCGTCACTAGCACCCAGAGATGCCAAACCGATTTCTTGAGAGAACTGGGCGAAGCTTGGGTCCGCCAGAAGTGGCATGTGTCCAAGAAGCTCGTGGATCGCATCGCTATATTTTGAACGAAACCATTTATTGCAACGTTAAACATCAAATGTCAACTTGACAAAGGCAGCAATATCCTTTGCTATTGCAATTACTTTATAAAGTCTAATCTCATTTTTTACTCTACATCCGGTGTTCTAGCTTGTGTGATTGTATCGATTAAATGGGCAAACTGACGTTAAGTCAAGAATTCGTTTAAACGAGGATGTGCGCGACAGACTAAATTTCTATATCCGTGACACAGTGTGTTTCAGCTTTACTCCACTGTATATAGTAGGTCAATAAAACTAGCTAGTAAGTGTGTATATTGCAAAGGTTGATCGTGCATCAACTTATAATGCGACGCTTCGCGAGATCATAATTTCAAAGTTATACCGGAAGGTCCATGCCGGTAAAAGAACGAATATTCGCAACTGTGCGCTTGGCGCTCGAGCGCTACCAGAAGTGAGTTATCAACGCCATCGTGTCGTTAAAAGCCAATTAGAGTTCCATTACAAGCTTAGAGAGGCGCGGTAATTTCATTATTATCGTTCTCTCTGAGCGAGCAGGAGAGAGAGAGAGAGAGAGACAGAGACAGAGAGGAAGAGGACACTATGCACGGACGTCCCACTCCTGACCTACGCCCCCCACTCGCTGCTGCTGTTGCTGTCACACAATTCCATATTATTGATTTCCATGAGACACGCTTATATATTTCGTATCACTTGAACGGCTATAGAGGTGTGAGCTTTGATTGACTGAATCAATATACTGAGAATATTTTACATTTAACAATCTCGACACATTTGAAATTGCCGATTAAAAAAATGACTTTATGAAGGGAGAGAAATTCAAAATCATTCATCGTCAAATATCCAAAAACCCTTAGATATTGCGGAAAGGGAGCGTTAAAAAGTAATTACAATATAGTTTTGTATAGAATTTAAGGATGATGTACAGTAGAAGACATGAAAATGTAATAGTAACAGAAAATGTATACTTACGGTTCGGGTGTATGGTAAGGGCTGTTGATGTGACGGATGTACTGCGTGCTCTGGAATATTCTGAATGCCAGACTCGACAAGAAATCACGAGCGGTCAAGAGTCCAGCGGCAGGGCGCAGTGTGAACCCAGTGTTCTTCTTGAGGAAATCACTGACTTCCTGAAGCTGGGGCACACGGTATGGCTCGAAGATCTTCTCCTCCCTCAGTTTTTCGAAGGTTCGCTGGTACTCCTTGCAAGCGTGTTTTGGCACAAGATCGACCAGGGTGTCGAAGACGCGCTTCCAGGTCTCGTTCTCGGTCTCGGTGTAAGGGATGTTGGGTATGGCGTCTCCGTACTTGTACGCGAAAGCGATTTCGGCAATGAGTTTCCTGCGCACACAATTTTTTTTTATATGTAGATGAGATAAATTGAGTTGGGTTAAACGTCGTTGGAACACTTCGACAATCGAAATGTCACGTAAACTGCTCGTCGTGAGATATTCTTACCTGCGCGCACGGTATTCCTTGTCAGCGAAGCCTGGGTGGCTCATGTCAAGATCTGGCTCATATTTGGTCATCAGGTGGTTGCAGTTGTCGAGATCTGACGCATGACGGGGGAACCACGGATCCTTGACGGTCACAGCTTTGTTATTATCAGCTAATAGAGTCAGCCCACCAAGGGACGAGCCCTGGCGCAGATTTCTGATCAACGATGACAGGTTCTGGCGAGTTATGTTCACTTTCACCAGTACGTCGAATTGGCCTTCTTTTTTGGATGGACGGGTCTCGACGTGGGCTACCTGGCCCTTGAAGTTCTCGATGGTCTTGAGAATTCGCGGCAACGAGGACATACCTTCGCGAAGGCGCAACACCAGCGCTGCTGTTTGCAGGGATTGATCATCGGGATTCTCAGCGATGGAACGCGACAGAATGGTTTCTTCCTCTGTCAGACCAAAATCTGAAATGATGCGGAGGAACGGGTTCTGGTCATACTTTTTATTGATTTATACCGCTCGTAGTATTGATAACTATTATTGGAACTAATTAAAAATTTTAACTATGGTAGAGTCTAATTTCTGGAATACGGAATATTAGCTTCAAAATGAAGCAGGAATTGTATAAATATAGGTCAGAGAAGACGCGATAAAAGTGGGAATTCCCGATCATTACTCTCAAAGCGATTGAAATCACTTAGAAGGCGACATAGCGCAACTTTTGGTATTCCCTTAGCTCTGCCTCTCGCACCAAGTGAGTCGACACGCTCGAAAGACTTGGATGGAGGTGGTGGCTAGTGTGCGCCCGGCAATTTTAAGTCCATTTCCGCGCATCAAAGGTAATAAGGGTAATGGAGAAAGAGGGGACTGAGTGCCTCTGCGCGCGAGCGGACGTGATCGCAAAGCGTCTGGCACGGATGACGGGGTGTGAGGCGGAACGGGGGGGGGGGGGCACTATAACTGCGTTACACATTTTACCCGCCGACGCGCAGACCTTTAAAATCCGGGAGACGGAAAACTGTAAACGCTTGCGCGCAGTGGGAGTGCGAAATGCTCGGATGAAAGGAGTGAATAAAAGGAAGTTACAGCTGGCCGAGCCAAGGTGAAAAGTGAAAACTCGTGGACTTTTTTTAAGCCTACGGTGATTTATGATGACAGGATTGTTTTTCTAGAAAGCTGTGCGATGTAAGGGAAAAAATATAGGCACTCGTGACCGTTATATTTTTTTTTTTTTTGGAATGGTATTGCTTTTAAGAAGCGACGTTTTGAATTTGAATAAGAAGCTCGAATTTCACATGGAAAATTTAATAAAATATTTAGAGCGAAATCGCGCAGAAATGACGTTGGGCGAGAATGAAAAATCGATGAAATGTAAAGAGAGAGGCTGAATGTAGAACGACGTAATGCAATTTGTGACGCGCAAAAAAGCGGTAATTTTAGCAAGTGCTCTCTTTTGCACGGCGTCGACAATGAGACTCAGGAACATATATTCGCTTTCCCTTTCTCACCGAGTCTTTTCGGGTCGAGTATTTTTGCTGTAGTAAAACGGTCTCCAACACTTACCATCGTCTCCCTTCTCCTCGCCGTCCGAGGATGATGCCTCAGCTTTGGCTTCTAAAAATCAAATGCAAAGAAAAACGTTCATGCAACGTGCAACAATAACCAAAACTCGCTTGTTCACTAATTTCATTAAACCGAGTGAGTTAATAAAAAAGTCGAATCGAAATAAAGTTACGTAAAATCATCTACTACAGAAAAAGTTCATCAGAGCCGAGTATAAATTCTTACCGCCTTCTTTAGCAGCGCAGGCAAGCGTTTCTTGCTGCTCGTCGTCGCTGGACGAAGCCGAGGAAAAGTCAAACGGTTGGTCCTCCTTGTTGATCTGCTCCTGGCCATAAATTTCCGGATCGACGGGTGAATCTAATTTTTTCACAGAACAAAACGAAAAACATAACGTGCAACACTTCATGCAACAACCAATGTGACGCAAATGAAAAGTGAATTTTAGCCGATTGCTATAAGAAAGTTCCATCATTTGGTATACGATCTACTTAAAATAAAAACTTCATCATGCAATAGTTATAGCTCGATAATAAAAAAGAAAAAAAGACATGCAAACAAAACTACTATTTTTACAGTCGAAACAATTTACTTTTTACTCATTTCGAATAAACGCATAGCAACCCACTAAAACAACAAGTTCGTATAAGGACATGCTGAAACAACGTACCATTCGCTCGTTGGCGAGCCTCCTCCAGCACACTCTGCTTCGTCTGTTTGACAACCAGCGTTTCAAATCGGGCGTCATCCACGAGTGAGCGACGCCTTGCTGGATATCCATTCTGAAAAACAAAATCGGACACTTTCGTTCACAATCCGCAATATTCAATGATGAGAACTTTCCTAATTATATCCTAATTAAGAGATAGTAAGTAGGATATATGTTCTTAGGTGGCTAGAACTTTAGTGAAACAGCTCGAGGAGCTCGATCACGGCAATTAGTCGCGGACAATCGGGACAAAGGCGAGGGATCATTTCCCGCCTGTAACGAGCCATCGTCCTTTTGACACATCTTGTTCCGATATGCTGACTCAAAGAAAACGGATGTGTGCCCGCGTGAAAAGGAAATGTATGCGCCTTCCGTAAAGATGTCATTCCCCTGAAGCTACGGAAATTAATGTCGCTGTGTGATTTTCTATTAAATTCCAGACTAGGTCCTGTCATTCGCAGTCATCCTGCCTTTCATCTCTAGTTCACAGATTTCGTTTGACCGACACAAACACGTCGGTCTCTCGATAAAAAGAAAGGCTACATATCCAAAAACGTGTGCACACATACGGCAGATAATCATCTGATTATCAGCTCGAGCGCACATCGGTTTACCGCGTCAAGTTCGCCTCGGCCATCATAATACATATACATATAAAGTATAGCCGCGAGACTTTCCGCGCTCCAAACAAAAGAAAAACCGCGTGAGGTTTTATGCTCTATTGTGCCTAGCGGCGTGGCTTAGGTTGACTAGCGAAGGGCATTATGCACTCGGGCACCGAGTTAAGTAACGCTCTTTTACAAACGCCTCTTGTGTTACGAGCAGTTGGCTCTTAGGTAGTGCGAGGGTCGAGGTGATCGTCTGCGCACTGCACTGCACACTCGAGTCCTGCACATGCGACGTGCATAAGCAGCAGCAGCGGCAGCGGCGGCAAATCGCTTTAGCAATTGGCACGCGCGGCGGCGCATAAGTGGGCCAAGTACTCCGGTGCCGCCAGCCGCTATAGCCGCTGCGGATCGCCGAACGATGAGTGTATAACTTATTGCGCCATGCGATTACGAGCCTCTGTGCACTCCGTTGCTCTCCTGACCAGGCGTTATCTGCGTATTCGTTATCCCGATGACTATATGGGAGTGATTGTTTGGACCTCGGACGCGGTTCGAGGGGGTTTTCAGCTTGGAGATACATGTGGAGGATTGGAATGGTGGATGGTTGTGGAGTTTTTTTTTTTTTTTTTTGTTTGATGCTCGAGGAGGTGTAATGTTGGTATTGTTGGAAAGAGGCGGTTACTGGTACAAGGATGTCTTGCGATGTTTTATTACATCGAATGTTTATGCGGCTTGATTGGATGTTCTTGCGGGATTCTTGGGAAAGAGGCATCCTTTCCAGTGATTAAAATGAACTTGACTTGCACTATCACGATAGTTATGCTAAATTATCGTTTAAGATTCAATGGTGATGTAATTTTGAATTGTTCAATTCCGATAGTTGTAATTAAATCGACATTGTTGAAATTAAAAAGTTTCGAATTGAAACGAGCTGTGAATTGGTACCAAGCGTCAAAATTCAAAATCTAACACTCTAATTTTGATTAAATTCCAAGTTACAGATTAAACGTTTCGCGAAATTATCTGGAAAAAAATTCAAGGGAATAAAAATTTTCGTACACCGCGCCGTTCTTGAGAGAAAAATCGCTGCCGTAATGCAGAAGCCCCATTTCCTTCGTAACGCAGCATTGACACGATTATCCCTGGCTTGCGCGCATACTCGCGCCAGTTTATAGAGTACGGTTTATCAATGAAAAATTTTTACATTTTCGTAAAGTGCATAGTACATATTATAAAGTCACGAATCGCTATGATGTAACGCCGAGGAAATGCGTATATCTTGTACACCTGCAACGAACGAACCAAGATAACGAAAATAATCTGACGTAATCGCGGCATCATGAGTCCTTATGGAAAAAAAGCGTACGCAAAAAATATATACTTTCCGCTTCTTTTTTTTTTTTATTTGAAAAATCGTATATGATACGCATCTCGTGATCGGTTTTTATTCTTTCCTCCTATATACCGATAACAGAAGTTTCACGACGGTTAACGACTGACACTTCGATACCTGACGTCATCCAATACAAAGCAGTTAAAAGCGCCAATGATGCAATAATACCTTCGACGCGCTTTTAATCCATTCAGGCAGCTCGCCAACTTTTGCTCTCGAAGTTAAGTACTCGAACGAAAGAATTTCCACATTCGCACGAAAACCAATTTGTCGAACACGCCTTTAAAGCGCGCGCTTAAATCGCGTTACGAAGGATATATAAGAAAAAAAAAAAAAGAGAAAAGAAATAGAAGCTGCCGATCGAGTCTGCATCGGTTTCGCGTACCATTAGCATAAATAAAGCGGAGCTCGGTATGCGTGCATATAGTACCCGATCTCACACATATATATACTGCATCAGTCGCGCGGCGCGTTGAATCTCAGTCGCGGAGTATAGCGGGGGCGAGCCTCCGAAGACATAACGGTGTCCCGCTGCTGCACACACGGACGCGCACACATTCTCACATCACACACACACACACACACATGTATATATATATATATATATAAGAGTGACGCTCGAGCGGTGCACGTGAGTCCAGCCTTGCTCTTACTCAGAGAATGAGAGAGACTCAAGGAGACGACACAGGCGCTCGCTTTTTTTTTGTCGGCTCGCGATGTGTTGTACGCACATTTGTTCCACAGACGATAAATAGACGCGCGCGCGCTTACGGATCGTATATATATTTTATAACATATTCATAATTACGGAGAGCACATGGATAGAGCCTGCAGACTCTGGTCGCAAGGACGATCGCGATTTTCCAATAAGATAAAGGCGGCCATTGGCAAGGTGTGTGTGTGTGTGTGTGCGTGTGCGTGTGCGTGCGGGACAGAGAGAGCGATGCATTTATGGAGAGTTGCGGATGATCCGCTCGGGCGATTGTTTTGGAGATACGCGTGCCAATTCGTGTGTGTCGTTTAACGTTTATATCGGCTGCCGCATTACGGTAAAAAAGAGAAAAAGGTTTATCGAATGCGAATCGTATAGGTATTAGAGTTAAGGTCATAATTATAATAATTGAACGAATTGCTTTATTCATCGAGCGCGCATATAACCAGTGGAAAAAGAAAAAGAAAAGGATTATTTTCTCAAAGTTATCCAGCGGTCTTGTCGAGGTGGCGGCGGCCGCACACATTTGCGGGAGCGTTAGATAATGAATGTGAGCTTCGTTCTTTTTTATATCGCGAGCCGCGTAAAATGGTAATGCAATATAATGATCTAAAAGTATGTGTTTCCATGCGCGGACTGTTTTTCTTTTTTCTTTCCTATCGCTCCTTCTTCTTCGATTTATTATTGTAATCACGACTGTTCAGCATCGGCGGTGTTCGCGTGTATCCTCGTCCACTCGTGATTTAACAAACACACGCGCGTTTCAGGCTGTTTTTTTTTTTATCGCGTTCAACCGCGTTGACTATTTTTACGCGCTATTTTATGCGTGTACCGTAATGAAGGAAAATCAATCAATCCTAATTACACGCGTAAACAACCATAAACCACTTCATATCCAAGCTATCAAATGTAATTTAGCGAAATCAACGGACACGTCTAATCAGATTGAAATGCAGATGTATAACGATATACGAAAGCCAGTGAAAAAGAAAAAGAAAAAAAGAATTCTACTCGCAGGACAAAGTCAAAGGCGAGACGCGCCCATTTCGCGAGCCATCTAACTGCACGTGCGTTACGTACTGTCCCAGCGAGGATACATAAGTCCAGCATCTCAAGTACGAGAATGAGAGACTATGTAGTCAAGAAAAGTGTCCGTACGTTTTATACATATCTTGGTGACTGTGTAGCCGGCAATTTAGCGCTCAAACGCACTCACGCGCCTGATATATCTTTTATAGATATACAATACGAATCACCTTCTCGGATGTCGAGCGCACGCGCTTTTCTGTAATTCTTCCGGACTTTTTTCTTTTCTTCTGTTTTGTACAAAGTATATACAGCTGATCCAGTGAGGTGTCTTTGGACGATTGTTCGAATGGTTTTTAGAAAGAAAAAAAAAAAAGATCTGTAGAGTCCAGGGTCGGACCGATGTGTGTACGTGCGTTTACGTTGACCAACGATGGATGTATACACGTTTTTTGTGCAACGATGGTGTATATATATATATATAAGGTTGTCGAAGAAATGAGAAAAAAGGCGTTCTATGATAATTTGTGCAGGGTCGTTATACCCCTTTATTTTCTTAAGCTTAAGGTGCGGAAAAATAGTTTATTATACATAGTTTCCAGAATGAACATCTCTCGGGGAATGCGAGAAGGAAGAGAGGCTGGATCCATGAATTTTCGGACGACGAATGCAGTTGGACGCGGCGATGAAAGAGATAGAAAAAAAAAAGTAGCCCGTATGTAGAGAATTTCACTCGGATGATTGAAGCGTGCCTGTAACACAGAGACGCATTCCAACGGAGTACTTAATTATCTAATTATCCGCGGTTGGACGTTTACGCTGCTACATAAGATTTTTCTGTGACACGCGGTGGAGAAAGTCGAGGAAGCCGCTGAGCCGCTGCTGTACGAGATCACGCGCGCCACGAACTGGCTTTGCGCCTCGGATGCTGCGCCCGATTCACGCGCTAATGGCGACGATACACACTATACACGAAATAAAGTCGTGGAAAATCCATAAGCGCTAATGATCATTCCAATGTAAATTCACTGTTTGATAAAGGTGTGGATGTTTTTTTCTTTCTCTCTTTCTCGATTCGAAGCAAATCTAATACCTCTAATGGTAATTGAATTCGACGCTTGCTACAAGAGCATTTGTAAGAAAGGAGAAGGAAAGAAAAAAACAAGCGGCAATGGCCGCTTAGCATTATGATATACACAAGCCGCTTTTATGCTAATAATTTTGCAAATGATAAAAATAATTTATAACGAATTAATTATCGATGCTGTATTTTATAATTTGAATTTAAGTGTTCTAGTTGCAAAACAGGATTTATATAAGATTAATTCTGATTGAGTGATAGATAGCACATGCCGACCCAACTGTTTTATGTATAAGTACAGAGATACGGCCGCGAGTCTCTTGCATTATATATATATTTTCGTAAAAACCGCGCGAGGATAATGCATATTTGTGTAGAATGCGAGATATTATGTGCTGCACGTTTCTAATCGCGTGCGGACTCGAGAAAAATCGAAAGGATTTATTAGCGATTGAGCAAATCGGAAGGAGGGCAGGAAAAAAAGTGCTCGCAAGTGCATTTGAAAAATCTTGCGTTGGGTGCGTTAACGAAAAGAAAAAAGTAAATTCTAATGTGTATCAATCCAACTTTGATTCTTGCAAGAAAAAAAAACAGATCGAAATAACGAGAGAATTTTTATCGATGTAAAACATATAATTTTCGCATTTCGACATGATACACAGGCCACGTGCGTGTATATATACCGAGTTATGGAAAAGAGAATCTGACGACTCAATCAAGCGTTTCTTTCTCGGCGGTCGCGATCTCGTGCGGCAGCGGCACTTTCATCTTCCGGTTCCGCGGGGCAACGGTAGCTCGTAAGCCGTAAGACTCTCGATGAAGACCTGATGCAAAGAAAAAAAAAAGAAGAGAAAAAAATCGCGCGTAACGCACGCGCGCGCGCGCGCACATGTAATGTCCCTTGCAAGGCCGTAAATCATCCTGTTCCCAAAGCTCCGAGGCGTTAAAATCCACATTATTACGGAGTGGCTCGCGGAGCCGAGGCATGTATAATAGTACTTTCTCTCCGTGGATATAGCAAGTGACTCGTCACTGTTTACAACCTGTCGCGAGCGAACGCCGCCGCTAGTGCCTCTACGCGACGTGCTAAGAGAATTTCACTGGGAAAGGAAGATTATACGTGACGATCACCGAATGCACGCTTTCTGACGTAATTTTTTTTGTCAGTTACGAAAGGGACATATACTCCTTTATTTTCGGGCTTCTTTCGACGACCGCGCAAGAAAAGTCACGTACAATGGACAGAAGCGCTTGTTCCGGCTACTTGGGGATATTTTCTTTTACTCTTTTTTTTTTGTTCTCTTTAATGGGAAACGAAGACGGATTATTTGCATGTGGAAGTTTTGCAATGACGAAATTGTGTTTTTAAAGGAGGTGAAATTCGTTTTGTCTGGTCCCTCGTGATTTTTTTTTTTTTTTTTTTTTTTGGAATAAGGGGGAAAACTTTCGCGTGGCTGTTGCGCAGCTGTACAGATTTAAATTTTACGGGGACATTTCGGAATCTGTTTTTATTTTTTCATTTAAAAACAACGTACGTATCGGATGCGAATGTGAGATAAACTTGTTAGACTGATGAATCTTCTATTTTGGCTTGGAACTAAAGTAATAAGGTATGTTCTTTTTACAGTCACTTACTCGTTATGCGCGCTATAATCTTTTTCTCGTAAAATTTGAATTTCGCGCGCCACGCTTCGAATGTAACTATAGTCGGAGCTTCCAATAAACCGGTTTGCAATTCAAACTTACTTATACTCTTAATGATCACAATGTCTTTCCAATAATTATATAGTTTGCTATCGTAAAAATGAGATTTATGAATATATTTATTTTACTTCTTTTGTTTTGTTTTTTTTTCTAAAAAAAAATAAGTCAGGTTTAAAATGAATTTTACGATCTCGTGTTTCGGCTTCAACAGAGCAAACTGTACCTGCTCTTTAAAAACGCTATTTAAATTTCGAGCAGTACAAATATAAACTACTTAAATTTCTTTTGCTGCTTCCTCGAGTGAATTTCACTTTGAGTTTTAAATATATTCTCTTCTTTCTTTTTTCCCAACTTGAAATACTTACGCCGATCGGTCTCGACTCTTTTAAAACAATTTATCCTTATACTCCCAATCAACCACGACCCATCCTTTATACTATCTATTAATTCTTATAATAATATTGTTTGCAGTACAAAAAAAATGCAACCTACTCAACACTTGTCTTGCTTCACCTATGATACTAAAAATTAGCAATTTCTACGACGATTAAAGCTTACAACAAAGACAAATTTCTAAGAAGAGAATAAAGAGAAGATGGAGCTAGGAGTTAAACAAAGTGCAAAACTCACCTCGATGCTGTACGATTTCTTGATGGCAAACATCTCACGGTTCTTTTGTGCTGCGGCTACGGCCATTGTTGTTACTTCTTTAATTTCGTCTCTTCGTTCCAAAATACTAATCGAATCGTCAAACTGCCGCGACACTTTACGCGCTCTTAATATTCCCAAATCAAATAAAATTTCAAAATTGCTTGTTCCGGTGGGGAGCCTTTATCTCGGTCAAAAAATCGAGTTCTTTCGTATAGAAACGGGCCTGAAGACTTTGCGTAGTTTTAATCCTCCTCGATAAAAGATAGTGAAATATCCAAGAGTCGCTTCACTGCCTGTCGATAATTATATACTTCCTCAAAAGTGCACTCGATTCTTCGCCTTGGATTTCGGAGATCGTCGCGTTGTTTCTATTATCTGCTTTCCTCGAATACTGAATTTCCTCTACTTGTAGTCTTCCGAAAAATAATTCTTTCAAAATTTAAATTCTGAGAGATCGGCAACACAATGAAATCAAAAAAGCACCGGTGTGTCTGTTTATGTTCCTCTGTTCCCTCGCTGACAGTCGAAACTCCGTAAACTCCGATGCCGAATTGCTTTTTCCTTGCGATCTTGGACTTTGGTGTGCGTTGTGTTTTGTGTGCGTCTCTCTCCGCGCTTCTCCTAATCAGGCTCCCCAGGCCGAGTATGCTGCGGGCGAAGCGAACGAGCGAATGCGTCTCCAGGGCGGTTTGCCGGCGCGTTATAAACGCAGCCTCCCTTCACCGGGCCGCGGCGTCGCGCGCCGGGGTCAGGGGTGCCCCCACCTTCTCTCTTCTCTCTCTCTCTCTCTCTCTCTCTCTCTGTCTCTGCTCTCAGTTGCGTCTCGCTCTCTCTCTCTCTCTCTCTCTCTCTCTCCGACACTGCCTCTTCTCTCGAGAGCTGGCGGCGCGATTTTCCAACGATCTCGACGCGCGCCGCGCTCACGTACACCAGCCACACACCTACGTGCACGCATACACTTTTGCGTTTGTTCTCTCGCGCGCGTGCGGCATTTTTAGTTCGAGCGATATGCTCGACGGTTCGATGCAGTTTTTGGATACTTTTTGCTGCATGCGGGCGATTCAGTTTTTTTCGTTTGGTTTTCTGGAGGGTTTGCCCCGGTGAGTCATAACTGGTGCACGAGTGAGTAAATGTCATTTGGTGGGATTTTTAGGTGGAGAAGCTGGGAAAATGAGGATGAAGGGTGGGATTTGTGATGTATTTCTTGTTTTTTTTTGTTTTTTTGGGTTTAGAAAGTTTATCGTATGAAGAAATTGGAATTGAAGTCGGGATTGAAGGATATATAGTGTATCAAGATGTTGAGATCTTCTAGAATCATAATGAAGTTTTAGTATAATACTTCCGCTAATTGCAAAGCGATTATCTCAAGTCAAGGAAGTTTTCTAGCAAAATGCTGTGCAATTTATTATTGTTATGTCACAGTATGTAAATAGTGTTTGTAACAGACATAATTCTTTTCAACTAATACAGATTTTAAGTCCGACGGCGAATTGACTTAATTACAAATAATATGACTTTTTTAACCACTGGATTTTAAAAAAATTTGCGCGAAATTGCGATGCGATTGACGTACGGATTAATAAGTCTTCAAGTGCGTGCTTTTACGTAAAATTTTCTCTTTGTTTTGATTGCAATGTTTGCGTAGCTAACGGTAATTATTACATTAGTTTAATGGCGACTTCAATGACAGAAATTATTCCAAGTTTTTTACGTAATTTCGTTAACGCACTCGATGGTAGTAATTTTTTATAATTGAAATATATGCATGCACACAAATTAAGAGGCCTGTTTAACATGAGACATCAAAAAATAAGAGCAAAATAACGTTTGATAAATGCATCGTGTTTTTTTTTTATAAAGCAATAAAAACCAACAGAAGATGTAAGATAATGCGCAGAAGATTATCAAAATTCGAATCTCTGGTTCAAATAAAGTCTGTTGTAATTTTTCACCTTGGCGAGTGCACTTGGAAAATTGCGAATACGCGTATTGTAAATTAAAAATATATTTATCGTCAATCGCGTTATATGTAATAAGATTTAAATCATCAATCTTTGTTGCATTCGTATTTTAAGCAATGTTCTCACCTTTATTAAACATTTGCACTTGACTGCTATAAGATAGTGGATTGTGCAAGATCTTTCATTTATGAGTCGAGCCCCCAGCATTATCGAAGCAATAAATTTATTTTTTTTCAGGACGCTTTTTTCTTGTCCGTTTCTCCTTTTTGCAAAAAAAAAAGTGCGCACGCCCACTATATCTCGACATCTGCATTGGAGAATCATGGAATAAGCACGTGTATTATTTATTTATAAATATTTCTAAATAGTTTTAAATAATCGATGCATTATTGTTAATTCGTGAAACAAGTAGGTCAGTTATAAATAATGACTTGAAAATGATTTTTTAACATTTAATTTCGCAATATGATTGATCTTTTTTTATTTGCACATTACGATAAAATATAATTTAAGTAGTATAATATTGATAATACATTAATTTTCTATCAACTAATATAATTGCAAAATCAACATTAGCTCTAGGTAATAAATCCAACTGCAACTTTGAAAATTTCAAGCATGTACTATTTCTAATAAGTATTCATTATTTACAAATAATTTTTAGATCGATGAATATATTATATCGCATTTTTATAAAAAACATAATTGGAAAGCAGTTTTTTGACTGCATACACAGTAAGAAAGATTTATTGAAAGTAAATTATATTTGTACTATGAATTTAGACGGAAACAACAAAAAACAACAGTAAACGAAAGTTTATGTGTTTACTTCAGATGTGAAGTACTAAAGCTTTCATTCAGGAAGACTTTCTGTTTCCAAATAAAAATGGAAAATAGACACACACATCTTTTTACTTAAGAAGATACTTTTAATTTAACCGTTTTATTAAATCAATCAAAATTTAATAACTTCGTGCATTTATATTAAAGACGTGTGTCGACTCATTTTGTGTAATGATTATGAAAATTTGTAATGCATATCACAAATTGTATTTACAAATTTTTAATCAAATGACAGCCTATAATTACAAATAAAATCTAAATCAAATCATGCAAAGATTAAAATGGCGGAAATTAAATGATTTTTAACGATATGCATTAAAAAAATGATGTATAACGACATAAAATTGTTATGACTTATGCATTCTTGTACACAATGTCCTTGAAATTATATTACAAGAAGACGTATCCGTCTCGCTTCCTGAGTTTCACTTTTACTTTTTCAAAAGCCATTCGTCAATTTTGATTTTGACCAACCAGTTTAAAAAAAGAAACGGCTAGTAAATATTCATTTTTATTTGATTGCTGACAAAAAAAAACTATTGTTTGGCGCATTAAAATTCAGTTTTACTATTTTTTGTCATTCTAATAGACGAAAATTGCTCTTTTTGCAAGCTTCAATCATACGCGGTTAAGTATAGAACTACAGAAAACAATTTACAATGTACCTATATGCATGCTTCTATTATCTAAGTTTATTGGAATTTCAAAAGATCCGTTTTCATAGCTTTATGCATTCGTATTTCTTTTTGTTTCTATAATGCATCATTTTTCAATATGAATGAAAAATGTATTGTAATTAATAATATTGATTTAATGAGGCTTCAAAATGTGGATATAAAGTCTAATAAGTCTCATCATGGTAAAATCTGCATCTACTACACGCCCGTAGACATATTGCTAATTTACTCTAGCAACTTTCATGTCCACTTTTTCTATCACTTTAGATATTTGAATTATTTTTTAAATTAAAAATTCTCAGAAGCTCTTAATGATTCTTAGATTCTTCTTCGAGGACGAAATATATTCTACTGGCCAGTGAATCTTCCTTTCTAAAAGTTGTGATTGACATAATACCACATTCAACAATTGCATAATATATTCTCCTCGAGTATTTCTATGAATTTATCTAATCAATATATGTTTAACATTTTATTTTTTGATCAAAACCAAATCTCATTCTTTTAAATGTCAATGTAAATAATGTGAAGCTTTGAATCTTAGTCTTGATAAAAATTTTCAATCATCTCTGTCTTGAATGATCGCATCATCGCTTTCTTCTAAAAATACGTTAATTTGTGTGCAATCCAGTCAACAAATGTAGCTATTTATATTATTAGCTTTTCCGCAATGACGTGCATACCCATTAACCTTTTTCTTTTCAGAAAAAAAAAAGTGCGAGAATCACAATTTTAGTTCGACACTTTCGCACGCGACTCATCCGCGCATCTTTCCCCTTCTGAAATCTCCCTCGCGTGTACTAAAACAACATCCAAGCCTACAATCATCGTGATTCGATGTCCTGAATTTTCCTTGATCCTTAATAAAGTTTTCCGCGAACTGTCGCTATCGCCACCGGGAAAAACAGCCAAGCGTACCCCGAAAAAGAAGAACTCGGACGACAAGAGAAGCATTAAGCGCGTCTCGTGCGTAAGTCGAGGCATAAGTAATATTGACGAGGCATGGCCATGGCTACAGAGTCGCGGGTTTTCCTCCATTCTCGTTTTCAGGCCAACCGCCGGCGGCGGACGACTCTCCGCTAAGCTACGTCACTCGCCGTCGTTTGACACATTATATGACGTAGAGGTGCGCGTGTCCAAGCGTCTGCGGGCTCATTGACTCGCGCACTCGTCGCTGAGATTGAACGGTCTCAATGGATCGTAAGGAAGGTCTGAGTGCAGCGTATGGGGAAGTTCGTTTTTAACTTTGGACTCTCGAGCTTAGCATCGCGTATCAAATTTAACTACGATTCAAATGGCAATTTATAATAAGGTTCAAATAAACGATTCAAGTGTGGATTGTGAAAATAATTATGCGCTGATGTAAAATTTACATCTCGGTCATAATCAAACGAGTATAATTTATATTTTAAGAAAATTAAAACTGCTTCTGAGTATATCCATTAATGTACATAGTTGATTTTCAATAAAAATCATTTGCTAATTATATTAATATTAAATTTTCCCCGCAATTGGGAAAACCCATGCGGAAATACATCGTTTATTCATCAGGAGCAAAACCACATGAACGGAAATTCAGATGCTCGATTAACATAAGGATTAAATCCACGTTGAGAGTCTTTCACCGCAGACACACGCGGTCGCTAGGATGGTATAGGAAGAGACCGAAACCTCAGCTTCGCTGCGTCAAAAATAAACCAAATCGAACAAATTTCCAGTTCCTGACGCATTCATATTATATATACATATATATATGATTATATTCACGTGGTCAAATCCACGGAATCCCCGGTTATATACCTCGTACGCACGATTCTCGGTAAGAGTCATCTAACGAACCAAAAGAAATTATACCTTCCCGTTATGGATTTCGAGCGTCTTCGAAGTTTCCGTATAGTTATTACTTATACAAGTTCATCTTTTTTTGCTTGTTGATCGATGATTTTTTTGGTCTTCGTTTTCATGTTTATCCTTGTTCCTCGTATATGAGTGACAGGCTGAACCGTGATTATATTTGTTATATCATTATTCGTCACACTCGGTCAACGTTTATATTGGTGGTCAGAGAATCAATGCATTTTCTTTGTATTGCAAATCCTTTTTGCCAATCTTGTTTTTACAGCGAAAATGTGTGAAATTAGGTTCAGTGGCTTTATTCAATCTTATCCTATTTCTGCAATAGTTTAGTTAAGGCAGGTATAATAGAGTTCATCAGAAACGTTCTTGACTATTATTGGTGTTAGGCAAATTTGATAGTATTAGATATTAATATTATTGCATTATACTTCTTTCAAAAAGATTTTCTTTGAACTAAGACAGGCCAGTACTGTTAAGTGAAATAAGCACGTGAAACCCTTAAATAAATTTCACCAGTTTCTGAATACAATACCAAAATTTTGCCCACTAAAACCTGAAACGCGAAATGCGTTCCTTATCATATAAAGAAATTGTAATAACACTTATCTAATCTCGGTTGTATTATATGTTTATTCAAGCGTAATCAAGATTTACACTGTAGCGCGATATATAAGTGATGGACTTACAATTACATCATGATATTAACGTCTGATTGCATACGTATTACGCAATTTACTCAAGAAATGCAGTGTTCAACAATTAGAATCGTAACATTCTGGAAGAAAATTGAGCAAAAATCACCGTTTCCTCTTAAACTGCAATCATTTCAGCGTAACAGTGTCAAAAAAAAACCTCTTTTATGATCTTAATCACATGTAATTATGGAATAATTTCATCAGTAATAATGTTTAATCAAGAAAGATGCACTTAGATGATCACTTGCCGCCATGTAATAAACAAAGCTTAATAATGATGTGATGTAAAGCTTGTATAATAATAATTTCTTGTATAATAATCTCTACATCTCAAATAATGTTCCAAGTAACTTTGCCATATTATTATTCCACTCCGACATAGATTTCGTCCGTACGTTTATTAATAATGAGCCATCTGATAAGTTTTTAATCCAAATCATTTGAATTTCTATAATTGAATTAATTCTAATAAGTAGGATAATCCATGCTTTGATTTGGTCCGCAAAACTATAAAAAAACATTATTAATTACGTTTTATTCTATTAATGCCTGTGAGAAGATTTTCCTTCATTTATTTTTAATTGCTTATATTCATAAAAATATGTATTAAGGATGAAAGTAAATACTACAGAAATATTGCCTGTACTAACTAGAATAGTATTAAATCATAATAAGGTCAATGCTATCTAACAAAATGAACAAATAATGCATAATGTATACACATACTTATTCACCTCTTCGATGCAGACTTAATAATAATGGCCAACATATTACCATTAAATATGTTTATTTATTTTTATAAATGCCTTACTTTGTCTAATCTACACACACAAGTATTTAATCGCTGGTAGAATGGACTTCATCCAATTTTTTTTTCTATGCAGTGGGCTTAAAGTCTCATTTCTCGCCTTGTGCGTGTAATTTTGAATAATGCAATTTTACTCCCTTAGCATCGAAAAATAATGTTCGCACCTCGAACGTAAAACATTGCAGTGTGATCCCAGTTTCCTCGGGCTGACTTTGTCGGTCCTGGGGCTCTTAGATCAAACTTTTAAGCCCATGGTACGAAAAGTACTATTTTCATTGAAGTATTAAAACCTTGCTAGGAGGGTTATTTAACTTTACACAGAAAATTTTGAAAATTTGACGAAAAGTGTAAGTACCGCTTTCATAGGGCACATCATCTTACGCAGTATTCGACACTGTTTATGGTTAAAAAACAGGACCAAAGCTCTATTGATCCATAAACAATAAAAAACTTTTAAATTTGTTCGAATAGATGTAATGTCCACAGACTTTACAAGTACTTAGATGTTTACGATACGACAGTCTAAACAAAAAGATTACATTTTTTCGATGAATTTGCATACGAATTTTCAAACTGCGACATTCGGTTGTCCAAGCAGTGTTTCTACGTTAAGGAGGTGATTATGCTGTTTAATTTTTTGTAGAATACTTGATTGTTCGATTTGCTTTGCATACATTCACCGACTAAGCAAATTTGACTTTTAGTAAAATTAAGATCCGTCAACAGCCATTTCTATTTTGATGATGAAGCAATTCGAGTTTCGACACTAGAGTTCAACAACCCTCTAACAACTGATGCTTGTCTCAGCAACAGGCACTTTTCTTTCAATAATAATTTTCATACTTGCTCCATGAAGATTTCAAACGCCAATCATCGATATATTATACCTACCTATATAGATTCTTAATAAGACTCAAAATGTCAACTCCGTGTCATGAAATCACTCACGTGAAGTCTAAAGCACAAATCGCACCTACTCGCGTAGTGAGAACTACTCCCCCACAGTAGCGACAATGAGAAAATAAAGGTGTGCAACAAGACAAAATATGCATATGTATATAGAAGAATTTTCGTACTATCGGTATTTCGATACGAGTAACGCGTGATCGGCATCCACTTCATCGTCGTCTCCACTCGTCCGCATAGATGACAATACTTAGGCCATGCACACATATAATGCGTACATACAGAGACGTGGTAATCTAATCGTTTCCGGCTCTGAAACCGATCGTATAGCTGTCTATATACTGCCCATAGGAGATGAAATCGTAAAGGGAAACGAATGTGTGGCGGTGGCGGCGTGTGAGCGGCGCGCACCGACGTTACTTTCATGTACCAAGGCCACGAGACTACACACGTATATCGCCGAGACTGAGTGGCACTTTGCACTTTACGGACCCATATGTCTGCCTTGTCTGTGTATTACCGCGAGCGAGACATACGCGGCGCCTATCCGTGAGCTTTGAAAATCAAACTGAAAGTCGAATGCTTTGTCATTGCTGGATCGTTTTTTTGTTTTTTTTTTCTTTTCTTTTTCTAATGATTTACATACGCAGGCTTTACGGAAGCTGGAAGCTGTGATTTCGCTGTGACGTCTGCAGACGAGGGATCGTATTCGCGTGTGGATGCATTAGAAAAGCTTGGTTTTCTTCTTTTGGATTTTGATTTCTGCATTTTTTTCAGGGCTAAATAGGCTTTTTGATGCTAGATACGGATAAAGTCTAGGTCTTTCTGATGAGATATTTTCTCTTTTTTTGACTGGATACCCTTTCGAGTATCCGTGTTAATTTGTGTACAGAACAATTGTACATGATGCAGTACATTTAATTTAATTAACTTATGAATTAGGAATAATTATATTTGGTAAACGTACAATTTCTTTAATTTATAAGGTCACAAAGAAAAAGTAAAGCTCACCGTTAAATTACTCTTACAGACAATTACATTATGCCGCATTTACGATATTTTTTATGGCTAAGTTACTGTGCATTATACAACTTGATTCAACGTTACGTTGTTGCTTATTAAGTTTTGAAAGTACAAACTGCTTTTATTCGGCTTTATTCCTATTATACTACTCTCAATGTAAACGTTTAGCCGCATATCCATCAAATTAATCGTAAGTATTATAATTTGTTTTCATTATTGAAAATCAACTACCTTTTACGGAAGTGCACAATTATTAAGAGTTATAATTTCGTCATAATACGAAACCACATATATTGATTTGACATTGTGACGTCATGCGACTATTAGCATAATTTTCTAACAGGATCTCCTATTAACGTTTCGAGATACAAGCGCGCAAATTAAAAACTGATAGGAATTAAATCGTTCGCGCACTCGCATTCGAAGTGAAATCATTTACCAATAATTTACTGTTGTATGATTTCTACTTGAATTATGCAGGCATTTATTGATCATTAATGATATATAGCTTGGGAAATCCAAAAGTAATAATGTTGAATATTTCTTTAATTGATGTGAAAATAATTTAGTTGGGTTAATACACCCCCCGTCTATTGATGACCACGTGCAAAATCACCAAGTTTAACGGATTTTAATAGTTTTTTTTTGAGCTTTCATCATTTTTCTAATCACTGAAAATGTTGCTTCGGAAAGCATTTATTAATTTGCGTTTTGGGCTATCACACCTATCAACAAGATCTACTTTGATCGTTCTGTTATAACATTCTTTTAACCATTTATTGTTTGAAAGCTCAATTTTTTTTCAACTCAATCTTTAATACGTTGCAGAATTCGTAGACTAATTTTATCCATTTTATTAAGTTGTAAAAAGGCGAAACTATATAAGCCGATTGCCAGAGGGCACAAACAGATCCATCAACTACTCAATATTATAAAAATACACGACCTCACCTCTAAAAGTACCATATACGCCGCTCATCAACGGCGTACAAAAACTACCGAGCCTCAAACTATATACATGTTAAAAATAATACTACAATCACACTGCATCATGCATATTCATTCGAATTTTTTTTTCTTCTCCTCGCGTGCAAATCCACTGCGCTCCATATTCTTTTTTTTGTCCCGCTGCATCTAACAGTCGTCCTTATATCCATAATCTCGAAGCATCTATATACACATATTATTTGTCCTTTATTTTTCCCAGCTCCGAGACGACGCAGGTCTGCACTGGTGCAATATTTTTTTTCTCTCGCAATCGAATCTCAATCGAAAGATCGCACACGAGAAGCGGGAGGTATCAGCGCGAATAGTGAAGAAAAAAAAAACGAATTAATGTATCGGAATGGGCTTTTTTTTCGCATTCCGTCGGCGCGATGTATGGTGGGGCAGGTCTGTCGACGCGAGCTTTTTTGCGAGATAGCGCAGCGATACCGAATGCTAATATCCCTACAATGTGTTACACAATAGAGACACGATAATTAGTTCCTCGATGCAAATCGATCGATTAAACAAGCCTTGAACGCCTCGACGGCGTTCCGGAGGCACGCGGGGGCTCGATTATGATAATTATTGTATAACAAAGTCGACTAATATCGCCAGCTGTACTGCACGGCTGTTCCTGCGCGCGCGAGCGCGCGAAAATTGCGCTTCCACTGCACGCGCGATACCGTTCCTATAAGGATTTTTCCGTGTCTCGTTATACCTTTTAGCGCTGTGACTATCTCCTCGGCAAACAATTGATAAATTAAGTGTCTATTAATCTTGGAAAAAAATTATATTTAATTTTAGGTGTCGAACGGTTCGATTTTTATGGCCGGCGATTATAAGCTGTTAGGCATAAGGCACGTGTCTAATGATATCTGGCGGAAATGATTCTGTCGTACCTTGCACTTTCAAAGTAAATTCGTGTAATAAAAATAATAATCCAAGAATAATCTAAAAATTGTTGTTTAAAGCTAGAATTTGTCTTAATTTGATTGCAATACCAAACTGCAGACCCTTTGAATCTGACAATTTTCTTAGCATCGCTAAAACGAGATACTTGTAATGGTGAAAATTAACTGCTTTTATCGACGCATATAATTCATTATTTACGTTAAAATGCAAATCCTCTTGTTAAATACATCATTTATCTCGGAATCAATTATACAATGCATCTGAATTATATCTCACGTGTAACGCGATGATATTTATGTCTGCTTTAAATCACCAGTCGAAATCGTATCAGCACGTGTTTCGAAAGGAAATGATTTACGCTTTACAAAAGTTTCCCAACAATGTCGTGTACATATGGTTTATTGATAAAGGTTGACTATACACGTGTGTACGAAAAAAAAAAAATCAATTTATTTTTGGTGTACCAATGAAACGATATTGTTCAATCAGTCAAGTTCGTAAGCTATGATGAATTCTCTCAAGGCTAAACGAATCTTGAGGCGTTTAGTAGGTGTATATGTTTTCTATATATCGATTCTTCCGGCTAGCAGGCAGGAAGCATAATAAACGCTTGATTGTGTACTTGCGCCTAGTCATTGTGAGACAAAATTTGCCTTGAGATGGGTCATCGGCTTCGATCGTCGTATATATCGATTGCAGCAAATCGACGTTCATGATCGTTAAATTTATCTCTTTTTCCCCCTCTCTCTCTCTCTCTCTCTCTCTCTCTCTCTCTCTCTTGTAACGTGCCATCTATGGCATTATTAGTAAATAAAAACAGCGAGTTCAGCGAGTTGATTGGCGATTGTTTACAGGTGCCTACGATGAAAACAACCAAGTGACTGCCGAGGCAGCTGCTGAGTGCGACAAGCGGCATGAGCGACCACGCGGTATTCGATGCGACTGTACAACTAAAACGTGTATATATGTATGATTCATTATTTTATACGCGAATGAGACGTCCATCTCGCGATTGTACATCCGATTCTTTGGTATGCGTATTTTTTTCAATGAAATTTTTTTTTCGTATACCGGTAAAGCCGAGGGTAAAGCCAATTAAGATACGGAAGAATACTGACAATTCATCAATTATGTCAAGCCCTTTCATCGAACAATTCTCATTCGCACAAGTGTATCGTTAAAAAGCATTCCGTATCAATGATATCCGAAGGTAATATTTTTCACGGTATATCTCACACATTTTATAGAAAAACGCAGCAAAGCTTTTTTTATCAACGTTCCATGATTTCATCAGAAGAAGAATCGGCGCGCGCGCATCCCTAATTCACTGAATCAAACTATACGAATCTAAAAATAATAATCGCCTAACGTCGATCACGCATAGAATATAATCCAAAGGACGCGAAGTAAATCATAATCGGCAGTCGCGAAGACTTTCATGCCAAGATAAGCTATCTTAACGACAATTTTATACGTGGCGTTGCGAAATTTCGCTCGCCGTGTAAACAGAACAACGTCATCGGAACACCGCGCCAGCCGATAATAATTTCAAACGAGCCCCGCCGCGCGCACAAGACAGGCTTACAACAAAAAAAGGCTTAACAGACTTAAAAGTTGTAACAGCAGCGCGAGACGCGTGTGCATATAATCGCAATTAAGTATAGCGCGATCCACTTTTCATTGAGCGCGGGCGAATCCGCGCAAAAAGTGTATCGGTGTGTATAGATATATATATATGTGTATGTGGTGAGCTGCCACAGGACCGGGTGCACTAATTATAATAGTGCATGTGCACTCACGCGGATAATAATCGCAGGCGTTTAAAGGCCTTGCGCGCTCGCAATTGGTTCTTGTGTGGCTGCGGCGAATGGAAATGTACCGCGCAAATGATATGTATTTGAATAGGTGTCGAGAAGAACTTATATGTGTCTGGATGTTCGAAGACATGGTTAACGATGACTGACTTCCTAAGGTATGTCCATTATTTTAAATCTGATCGTTCAACCGGTCATTAAGGTAATGAGAAATTTTGACTCTTAGCTTTTTGAAACGGTATTATTTGCGAATGAAATAGAATATTGGCGTGATATGATTTATAAAGGCTTGATGTACGTTAGTCTAGAGCTGAAATTATAATACAGGTTGAAAATTTCGAAAAATTTAAATAATTACACTTCTAACGTGTAATTTACTTTGATCTCAACTGTACAATCATTGATTTGCAACTACTGCATGAGTCAATGCATCTATATACAAAATATTTATGATATAGCCATTAGCTAATCATTGTTATTTGATAATATTTTTTTAAATATTTAAAATGCTTTGTTATCCTTTACTTTTTTTTACCGTTGCATCCCCCGCATTTGATATAGTTAACGACTTGCAACAGTATTAACAAGGTTATAAATAAGGTATTTAACATCAGTGGCGTTAATGCACACATGCAGCTGTAACTAAATGCTAAAATTTTCATCGGTACTATATTAATTTTTTTTTTATTTTTGTGAATATACGTATCATTGAATAAAGTGTCTTAATTCATTGCATATTTTAATACTTTATTACTAGTAGCTTTCACTGAATACGATTCATACTTTACTTTTAAGCTTACTTTTTTTGCATTTTCAAAGATAAGGCATCTTTGGTATTTTTGGTTGCTTTTTTCATAGTTTTTCAATTATACTATATACTGCTTATAACATAACACGTCTTTGCAGCATAACACTGTACTTGAATCTCTTTTCTTTCACTTCTAATACCTTTCGCTCCGCAACCGTTGTGTGAATTGAATTTCTATTTCTATAAGTCTTTTCGTTATTTCGTTTTCAAGATTTTTAAGATAATTAACACTTTCTTGCTTGCTCAAGGAATACTTTCATTTTCGTACACTTATACATAACAAATAGACGTTTGTTCAAAAACGCTTCGGCAAAGATCTATTCAAATCCCAATTTTTACTCCTTACATATAAGCACCGCTACTGTAATGTAAACAGAACTTGTGCGTCATCAAACGCACGCGACGTTTCTCATTTTAATGATCGATCGAGCATTCAAATAATTGATGTCATTAAAGCCAAGATATTGCGTACTTAAATATCATCAGCTGTGAAAAGTTCATCATCACATGTCTTAATTGACGTTCAGCCCTAAAATTAATAAAATATATCGCAACGGATGAAACATGACAACGTGCAACACTTTAGCGTATCTAGTTAATCGAAATAATACCGCTCGACGCCACCGTAAATTATTCAAAGTTGATGACGAAGACCGCAAAGTTCTATCAGAATCTCAAATTATATGAATGAGACCATATAAAAGAATGGATACTTTGTTTAAAGCATAGTATAATAATTTCTTTACGAAAATATTTAATTTTGAATCCAGCCTTAAAAAGTATTATTAGAAATATAACTATTACAGTTCTTAACTAGTTCATCAGCGCATTCACCCCTGATCGTATATTCAAAACATAAAAAGCTAATGATTATTATTATCAGCAATCGTATAAAGCTATCTCAGTGATATTTCGAAATAATTTTCGAAAACATTTCAAAATAGTGTAGATCTATTGGTAAATTGTGTGCATTAGTTTTTGCTCTCAAACATTTCTACATATAATTTACACAATGTGTCCTTAGTTTATAAAACGTTTTTCTTTATTTATCGATGTGTTTTTTTTTCCATCCTCACAGAAAAGTACCTTTTACTTATAACGATACAAACAATCTCATTTTATTATGCAGTTACCAAACTGATTTATTATTTTAATCTTTCATTAAGAATTTATATTTATTTATATTTACTTATGTTTATTTATGTTTACTCCATTGATTCTATTATAAAATTGTGTAGCAATATTGTTCAATCGAAGCGTGACCAACAGTTTTTATACACACACAATTCAATTAATTAAAAACAAATTCCTTTTGCCGTAATACGAACGCTTATATATATATATATACATTATTATGAATAAATGTATTGCAATGTTTACTTTGCAATACGTACAAATGATATGCCGAGTGCGAGAGTCGCGGTATTGGTAAATTTCAAAACTGAAAACTTTTCAAAAACTCAATTACCGGTCGCTCGCGCGGGAATATCGAGCTGCGCTGGCATGCACTCGTTATTGATAAAAGCCTCTCAGGCCGATCTGAATCACGATGACAGAGTGGCTCCCTCGTGCCAGTAACACCGAGCTATTGTGGAACCTGTCAATCTCCACCCCGGCACAACAGCCGCCCGCGTACGACTACGACTCGTAGGAATAATGTCTCGCATTGCCGATTGACCTCTTCGACCCCTAGTTCCGAATCATTGTCTTCCTTTAACGATCAAAGTGATTTACTTTCGTATTTTCATACTAAAATTGAATAAATGATCTCTATAGCTAATTAGTATGCCTAACATCGTAGTAGTGTAGATGCGAATTTTCCAATTGTTTTTAAATAAAATGTATTTTTTATGTCAAACGTCACACATTTTGTAAATCTTGCATTTCATCATAAAAGCGTTGAGCTATTTTCTTTATCCTGAATCAAATTAGTTATTTTTAGCGTTGAGTATGTTAATTCACTATGAATCGCTAGATTTCACAGGCATGACAATGTGTCAAGTCGAGCAAGCATTGTTTCACCCGGGGAAAAACTCCGTTGCACGCTGATTATTCATCGAAATCTTTAAATAACAACTGCGGACCTGATGCAACAATGCTCTAGTTTTTGCTTGTTCGCAAGCAAAGTAAGCTTCCACTCATCATCGATATATAACGAATGCATAAACGTAAGATTTGCATATGTCAAAAACAGGTCAAAGATGTATCGGTCATTAGGAAGGGGATTAACTCCCGGATTCAAACCCTACAATCTATTTGCGCGCTTTGTGTGCGCAAATAATAACACGCCTCGGACGCCCGACGTCTATCAAAGAGAAGAGGAAAAAAATTCAATTAATAACGATTAAGATCTTCAATAATAACATTACTTCATCGGTGTATTTCGAGCACGGATCTAAAATTGTGCACAGCGGGACAAAACAGGGTTACACAGGCGCGAAAAAAAAAGCACATTAATAGCAAGTAATAAGCAAACAATGAAAAATCAAGCCACGAGTACGATATAGGGAATAATAATGATCTCGCCGTTACGCACGATCTCGGCCCATTATAGGCGACGATTTCGGTATATATTGGCGAATGCATATAATCCGAGGTACTCTCGTGATCACAGATTACAAACGTATACACAACGAGATCGCGTGTCATTCGCACGTACGCGCGTCGCGTCGCTGGCGAACAATAACGCGCTTTTTTTTTGTCGTCCCTCTTCTCGCTCGCGCTCACTCTTATAAGAGAGACATTCGCGCGCGGGGCCCGTAATATGGGTCAGTGTCGATACGCTCGGATGCTTCCGTCATTCGAGTTCTTTTTTTCTTTTCCCCCTCCCGCGCAACCAGTGGTCATATCTCTGCTGGCACATCTTGTCCATCGTTATACACCAGTCCAGGATTTGTATCGATTAATGAAGTTGTCGCTGCGTTATTATGGAGCTTTGAGATGCCGGCGCGGCGTAACGAGCCGCTCGATGATCGCGAACGTAAATTATAGAGGCGGGAAACTACGTCGCGATGATGTCGCGGAGCTTTACCAGGCAGAATCGTTTGTTTTGACGTCTTTATTGTTTGTTGTTGATCGCGCGCATGCGTTTGGTAGAACAATAAATTCCGACAGATTTGCCTTTGTTCGCAGATTTGCGTATGTGTATCTGTAGCGGTAGTTCCTGCTGACAAATTCGCGCGAGACTTAATTGTCCGGGTGTGCGTCACGCGTTTTCAGGAAAGCGATTTCTTTTTTCTTTTTTTTCTATATTACCGCCAGCCCGAAACAGGAGCAATTAAATCAAAGATGAGAAGGTTTGTTGTTGATTAAAAAGACTTCGTAGGCTGTCAAGCTAACGTTACTACTACTGCAGCTGGCATATATATAACGACAGTTTGATACGGAAAATTTTGCAACAGTTAATGTGTATCCGATAAACATTTTTTTCTAAAACTCGTGTTCGATAATCACTAATGCAGCTACGATAAGATCAATGGCCTAGAATATAATGGCGAGATTCAGTATAGATAAATTCAATATTATTTATTAATCTTTTGAATATATACTAACAATAAGACATTATATCAATTTGCAGAGATTTTTAGATATAAAAAAAAGAGGAATAATGTTAAAATGTATCCTGATGCTGAATGTTGATTGGGTAACCGCTCGTTGCGAAGTATCAACTTGAGCGCACGCGGAGGAAAACTGATATTTAAAGATTAAATTAAAAAAAAAAGATTTAAATTTGTTGTAAATTAAAGTCGTCTGTAAACTATACAAAAGCGATTAAAGTTTGCAGTAATAAAAATTTATAACCTGCAGATTTCAAGGAAAACTTGAAGATGTTATCGTAAAAGTGAAATTTCTTTTCTAGTAACAACTAAAAATTGTTTTACTGAACATGTTGACTTGAGTAACCAATGTCTTGTATAACTAATGCTCATATAAAGCTTATGATAATAATACATTATTTTAAATGTTAAGGGGGTGTCAAAGTCCTACAGTTACCACTCAAACTGTTTTACCGATCGGATATGAATAATTAGTAATAACTAAATAAATAGGTAAAATTATGCAAATCCCAAATACAGGTGCATTT